>DWPW01000015.1:0-18975 GCA_018252015.1 Astraptes brevicauda
GGTACCCCTTGAGGCCCGAATTTCCTTGCCCCACCGCCCTTATCATCGCCTTAGCATATGAGAGACCCGGAGGGTAAGACGTCTGGCTTTCGTTCGTTCACAAATAGTCAACCGGAAAAACTACCGAGCAATGACATATTTAACTGCCGCGCGCCAACACAAATGCGTAAACCCTTTAATCGAAACCCTCCGCGCGGTTTCAACAATTAAGCGTCGTGGTGTGTACCGAATACACCCGATATACGATATTTATATAATAGTATTCGCGCCTAAACATATGTTGTCGCTCAATATTTAAATGAGTTATTGTGAAAATTCCATACGAAAAAAAAATTCATCGGGAAGCTTATAAGTCAGAAACGAAGTTTCTTCAACTTCCTTGCAAAGTTTTAATAATGAGAAAATACAAAACCCACGGATGATTTTGAAAAAAAACACATGAATAAGATTTAGGACACACAGTCATAAATAAAAGTTGATATTTTGATAGTAGTATGATGATCATCTGTACTCGATCTCGACAAATAATCATCCCACAACCTACAGAAACAGAAACCGAACTAATTTGGTAAAATTAAAATGAAATAATAGTATCCATAGTATAAGTTATATATTTTTTACTCATACATGGTAAACACCATTTCATTTAACTTTCCATTGTAGGATACTTATCTGTTATCACTATTGTAGACACTTAATCACAAAATTATTAAACAATGATGAAAATACGTTAAACATGTGACATAAAACGAGTATTGGCTACTATGCTTAAGGCCCTTTAATATATAAAAGGAATTTATTAAAACATTTCATTCTAAATTCATGGCAGTCACAGAAATAAATAACGTAGTTAGTATATAAAGTATATTAACATTAAAAGGAATAATGGAAATGGTTTCAATATTATTATGTTGAAGTACTTAGTTGTGATAAGTTATAATTATACATCTACAAGTATATATATTTATTATAGTTTAGAATTGTAGATAGAGATAAACAAATTGAGCTACATTTATATAACCTTGTTTATAGAACTTTTTGTGAATATGAATTTAGTAATTTTATCAATACTAGTATTGTACCTGCATTAGGAACAATCATTGTCCATTAAAACCCACTCCTTCCTTTACTTAGAGAATATTCATATAAGTATGAGTAAATGTAGGAATCACAACTCAAATTTTTGCATGATTATGTCTCGTCTATGATTTCATTTATAACATACAATAACAATACAAAGAAAGGTGCCGAATTTTTTGGGGTGCCAGTCGCGATGTCCGTTATCCGCCTTTTAACATAGTTATAGAAATTGCTACTTAATTTTGTCGTTGGAACTAGCTAGCTAGAGGACTACTAGTTGGTTGCGGTGGTTTTAATGAAAACGCAATAGTGAAGCCTAGAATATAAAAAAGATGGCATGTGTTATGACGTTAATTACTCCCTCTTCATTAAAAGGGATAAGTATTGTAAACTCCCGCTAACATAAAAAACGGAGTGTCCCAAGTTTAATTTAAGTCTTGATTTAAGTGCCATAGCATTCTGTCGTGTATGTACTATGCCAAACACAATACAGACCCACCGCAAATGCGAGTGTATTTTCTACACTGAATTTTAAAACCAAAACTTACATTGTACATTTTTTATATTCCAGGATACGCTAACGTTTATATGAGTGTTAATTCTAGTTTTCTTTTACTGCCATTATTTTATATATGCTCTAATTTTAAGCGTTTAAATAAATATATATAATTTAAATTAAATTTTATTGTAGCTTATTATAACCATATTTAAATACCTTTTTAATTATTTTCATGACCTTCTGTAAAGATTATAAAATAGGGATCTTTTGGGGTCATCAAAGACAAAGTATTGCAAAGGTTTAACGTTAAATTGGTTATCGTGAAGAAATAGTCGTTTTTAAATAGAAACTGAACAATAAATATTGAATAAAATATTTTTTTTTACAGTAATGACAATAACCACAAATATGTTTTATTTTATTTTTCATTAAATGTTTGGTTACAGTACCCTTTTTTTAACATAACTGTTTATGTAGGTACTACGCTGCAAATTAACTATTACTTAATTAACATGTTTTTAATTTTAAAAATATTTATATGGTTTTCTTTGCATATTCTGAAAGCTTTGAGAATTAGCTTATCTACCTAGACTAGAAAACATTTGGGGACCTGAACAGAAATTGAAATATTCCATATGCCCACCTGCACATTACACGTATTGTAAAATGTACTATTTTATTTATTTTCTTGTTTATACATAAATCCATGGAATATTTTCTCTATTTTTTTATTTTCAATTGCTAATTAAGATAAACATATCTATGTACGTTAGACAATATTCTTAATCAGTTCAGCAGTTGGCAAACATGCTAGAATTTGTAGAACTGTATTTATTATTGTAAAATAGCATATTTGTTTTTATTTTATTTT
Organism: Astraptes brevicauda; assembly: GCA_018252015.1. Taxonomy (NCBI): domain Eukaryota; kingdom Metazoa; phylum Arthropoda; class Insecta; order Lepidoptera; family Hesperiidae; genus Astraptes; species Astraptes brevicauda. The sequence goes on from DWPW01000015.1 coordinate 2,451, forward strand.
ATAACTTATTCAGAGTGACTTAAAGTGACTTTAGCTGTAAGTAGGATTTTTTTATATCCAATATATTTTAGTAATAATGTAATACAATAAGAAGTTTTTAATGTTTCCGTATTACATTACTGTATTGTGGACTTACATTTTCATAACATAATGTACTTACTTTTTTCCTTTTTTAAATACCTAAGTATTGTCTGGATTTATTCACGCAAATAAAGGCCCATTAAAGAATCTTCAGTTTTATTTTGAACTAATTCTCCTGCCTTTGTTACATATACTTTAACATATACGTTAACAGTTTAAAAGCATGTGAAAGAACGACCAGAAAATATTTTTTTTCAGGTTATATTTTTATATCTCTGTAATCAAATAATAGTTTTTATATATTCTTGTTCCACATAATTATATGCATCTACCGAATCTACATTATGATGTAAGATCGTTATGTATATTCGTTTTATTCATGGTTATGAATATACTCTGTAATATGGTCGTTACACATAAAAATATATACGAATAAGTAAAATTAGTGTTTGAAACGTCAAAATAACTTTGAACGTTATACACTAATATCTATCACAAATATCAATTATTACAAAAATTGTAAATCTGTTACGGGAAATCTTTGAAACAGCTGGCCCGTTTTAGACGGAACTTTCACTGGCAGGCAACTGATTTTTTAAAGGTAGTTAAACCCTTTGGCAGTGCGACTCAGACTGCACAACCGTCAAATTTATTTCAAATAGCGGTAGTGTAAAGCATTATCGCTGTACTAATTTAGATTGTTGGCTAGTGTTTTCATTGAATAAATTCAAGAATTCACGAATATATTAAGTTATGCTCATATTGAATCTATTTCCTACAACGTCCGTCGCTCAGAGTAGCTGCGAACTGCGCACAGTTCAAGATTTGTGATGCGCTCTCGTGTCACGTGAACCACACTAAACATTATGGGACGGTTATTATAATCTTTTACATTTGTTCGTTGTAGTACAATATTTTAATTAATATTGTATTGTTACGAATAAATGTTAAGGAACCGGGAGTTATCCTCCTTCAGAACGGCCTGGTAGAGGCCTTATTTCTTTGCCACACCGCCCTATATCGCCTTCGCCGTCGCATATGACAGGAGTGTAAGATGTCCCGCTTTCGTTCGGGCTCACGTGCATTTGCATATTGCCGGCACGCCCGCGACTTGTATTATTGTTTCATACGCACACAGGTCAGCAAGAGACTGCAGCGATTCATGCGTGTGTGGATGCGCAATAGAATTAACGCCTTAGGCTAGAGCACATTAGGCAGGCATCGCAAAACAAAAATGCTCTTATATCATTTTGTATGAACCATCGCTCACTAAAGGCGAGCTGTGTCTCAACATCAAACTTCGCGTCGGCGGATCACGTTCCGGACGCATTTTTGCGGCCCGCCGTATTCTGATGAACCGCCGAGTTCACGGGGATCCCCGGACGGATCGAACTAGGGGATCCTGGTGGACTAAACCCTTCAGTGTGCGTTGACAAGACACCGAACAATACAACATTCGGATATGATAATGCATCCAACACTTGACTGGGATACACACACGATCTTGATAACTGTGACCGATTTAACACGGCCAGATGCTTCTCATATGCTTTGGCGCTATTTTACGATGCGATGTGCTGCGGCCTGCCGCGGTTATCGTATGGGCCAGGTTTTACAGAATTGCACTTGCATTCAACTTCACACAACTGCAGCCGAATATCAGCAACAGCTCAAAATATCATTATCAATCTGAAAGTACCCTAAAGAACTCAGAAATAATTACAAGTTTGTGTGTGAAGAGTTTTATATTTGGCCCATTTTTTTAACAAATATATATATATTTATGAACGGAGGAAACATTTTAAATTATACAATACAAAATAAGTAGCTTCTACAAACATACCTTGCATACAGTTACAGTTGTATGACGATGGCCTCTCGTGTTTCTGACGTAGACACTCAATAACAAGTTATAAGTTCAAATATAATAATGCCCTAAAAAGAGAGAAATATTGTTTTATTACAAAAATATTTCTTATCTACAAAATTGGCTTAGTGATTATGATGAGACTTATGAAGTTCCAATAATTTCTTCAAAACAAAATTGCGTGACATGTCACGCATGACACGTCAAAGGCCACCTACATTCGCTGAATACATTTTAAAATATTATTGATTTGTCATAATACAGTTTATTGTATAATTTAAGACCATAATTTATTGTAACTATTCCACATGTACAAAAATATCTATGATATGCTACTTTCGTCTTGCCTGGTTTTATTAGATGAGATGCAGTAACTTTTATTTATTAAATATTTATAATCATGATTATTTTTAAAGGCAACAAATGTACTTTTGTACTACATTGATATCACTGCAATTAAAGTAGTTGATTCATTTCAGAATATACTTTCCCTCATACTTCAAACTTACTCAATTATTTACAGTTAAAGACTATTCGGAAGACAAAATTATAAATATGAACATCTCTCCCCGATTCATCTCACCAGGCATATGCACGATGAAATATCACAGATATAAAGATATTTGCAGTATCAATTACATAAACACATTTTCAGAAAACAAATATTATATGACAACAGAATTACACCAACTGTTAGGAGTCAAACAAAAGTCTTTAGAACTCCATTAGATAAATACAGAAAATGATAGATAGATACAACATAAATATTATTTACTTCTTTTTTTACAATATCACGCCACATTGTTTGGATCAGAAATCATTATCATATAGCAAATATTTAATACAACATAATAACAAAAAAAAACTTTAAAAACTTTAGGTTGTTGTAAGAATCACAAAGACATACACAAATCATAAGACATTCACTTGTTCTAAAAGTGACTGGGGATATGTCCCAGAGGACAGCTGATACCTTGGCCAAATTAAGTAACTCTTCACGTGAAATCCCAGAATTTTTATCCCCCAGAGAGCCAATCATTTCGTTACTTTAATAGAAGAACACAATGGCTCCCTAATTAATCCCCCAGACAGAGCAACGTGCGATGCTGCAAGCCATACCAGAATCTCAGCATTCCTCCGCCTCGTTAACTAGTCACAGTTGTAAGTTATTTGAAGACAATTTTGCCCCAAAAAAGGTTGAGTATGGAAATATGGGTGCAGATTTCATAGTAATACTCTAGCAGATTTCATAATAACAATCCAGGTATTGTTAGATTTTTTTAATCCCAGACAACCCAAAATTAGTTGACACTTATAAAACACTTACACTGTGACTTTTACCGCTTACAATTGCAACATAATATTAAAAATGGTGAATCAGGTTAAATACAATACATAAATTTTTAAGACTTATTGTTTTCCAGATATTTACTTGTGACAACCTTATAAAAATCAATAGCACAAATAATTGCAGCCACATTTTTGTAGCAATTTTAAAATTATTGATTTAACCTGATTTTAACAGAGTTGGCTTGAATTAGGTATTGTTTCAAGCGGGCAGAAACAACACTCATTATACAGGGTTCATTTAATCTTTTTTTCAAATAGTGGATATTTGAGCTAGACTTGTGACCTACCCATACAGCCGAAATTCTAACATGTATCTAACAAACAATGTAAATAAAACCTGGTGCTAGCTCAAATCATGTATGGGCAAGTTGAACATGCGCAATGTCAAAAGTCTACCACAATTTATGTTAAGATCACTGACAAATCTAGGTAGACTCTCACATGCAATAGGTTTTAAGATAAATATTTTACGTTTTAACAATGTAGGAAACCGCGCACAGAATCCAATATGGACAACGAGCGCATGATGCCTTCCGTAGGTCCTGATGTTTATATACACTTTAAAAAAGTAACCCTCTTCAGGTTCAAGTCTTACTTCACAATAAACTATTTACACGCACATTTTAATAAATTCATTACACTTTTTACAAATAAGTTTTTTGTTTTTGTTGTTTTATAATAACTTTCACCAGTCAGCAAGTCCAGATAGTAGAAGCACGCGCGACGCGGGGGCGCGCGGGCGGCGGCGGCGTTACTTGTCGGCCGCGTCCTCCTCGTCGGCGCGCGCCACGTACAGCGCGGGGTCGATCACCTTCGGGATGGGCTTGATCTCCGTGCCCAGCTCCTGCTCGATGCGGTGCAGTGCGAACCTGTCCTCGTACGTGATTAGGTTGATGGCGATACCCAAGTGCCCAAATCGTCCCGAACGTCCGATACGATGTAGGTACGTCTCGGCCATGCGCGGGAAATCAAAGTTTATTACGACGTTGACCGCTTGCACGTCGATACCTCTGGTGAAGAGGTCGGAACACACCAAGTTGCGACAGAGTCCCGCGCGGAAATCGTGGAAAACGCGATTGCGATGCGCCTGTGCCATGCGCGCGTGTATATAATAACAACAGTAACCCAACTCTGTGATCTTCTTTGCGAGCAGTTCTACACGTTGAGTTGAATTGCAGAATATAATCGACTGGTTTATTTGCAACTGTAAAATAATCATTAGCATCTTAGTTGGTAATTTACAATATTGCATATAATTCAAATACAAGTGCAATTAATATTACAAACCTTTGAAAAGAGTGTATTCAAGCAATGCACTTTTTGTCTTTCTTGTACAAATGCATAATATTGTGTAACTCCTTTCAGTGTTAACTCTTCCATGAGATTTATTTCATACGGTTCCCTTAAATGCTTCTCCATAAACTGTTTAACACTCAGTGGAAAGGTGGCAGAGAATAGCAAGATTTGGCGTTCTTTAGGTAATCTGAAGTAAAATATACAATTATTTATAACTAATGATATGTACTTGTTTGTCAATTGGGTTTTTGAAAATGTATTAAAATTAAAAAAAAAATCAGGAACATTTACATAGTTGCATAAAAGAACACTAAACTGAAAACTTAGCAACTTGCTGTATGTAAATGAAGTTGTTTTTAATGATTTTAAATTGTTTCTCTGTTCAACAATATCATCTCAGAGCAACAGCACAGCATTAAGTACAATAACAATATAAACAATAGTATTGAGTATAACCACTTCACATTCTTAATTTTGTCTAAAGCCCAATCAATATTCTACATCCAAACCAAAAATGAAAAAAAGTTACCAATCAGTCATTATTCAATGTTATTGTTGTTGATGTTGATAATAGCATTAGGCACACTGTTAATGCAGACATTTAAAAACATTTTTTTTATATATATAAATTGAAAGTAGCAAACTAGCATGCAGCCCACCTGGTGATAAGTGGCCACTACCACCCTTGGACATCAGTAATCAACCCCAGATAAGATTAAAGTGTTACCTAAGGTCGACCAACATAGCGTTAACGACCACAGATGCTACTGCTGAAAACTAAGTTGGAATGCCTTAACGCTTAGCTTAGCGCTTAACACTGCTGTTATTAGGCAGAAATAGGTGTAGCAGCGCTGCCACCATGTGTGTTCGAAAACTATGATAATTACCTCGAGATAACCATATCTAACATGCCCTTAAAGTCTTGAGAGAGAAGCTTGTCAGCCTCGTCGAGAACCAGCATCCTGCACTGATCCATCTTCGCTACTTGTTTATCCATGAGATCAATCATACGCCCTGGTGTGGCAATTATCACTTGAACTGCAAAAATAAATGAACTTTATGTTGGAACAGTTGTATAATTTAATTATTTTATTAAGGTTCCGGAACACAATACATTTTTTGCAATCATGTTCCTGCAATTACAGGTGAACGAAGCATCCATATTTATTTTCACATAATATATATTCATAATATTTATATAGTTGCTGAATGATTACCTATACGAGAAACATAGTTTATTTTGAAAAAAAAAAAACTATTTGTTACTCATAAACATCAAATTTTGGAAACTACTTTGTTGTTGTTATTCCCTTTCAAGACAATATGTTATTTTGCAAACATTCTCATACAAAGGTTTTACTAACAAAGTTATTTGAGAATATGTCGATTGGTATCATAGATATAGGATGACTAAGATAAACAATGACTTATTATAAGCGTTCTCAAAATTTGTATGCATATTTGTAGGTGAACTGGTGAATATTGGTAATTTTATATCTAATCATGAAATTTATTTATTTAGAGTAACAAAAATAAAATTACAATTATAATACCTAATTTAATGGCCAACAAACGAAATATTTTGGCCACAAATTGTTCTAAACATTATAATGAAAAATTGTGTTTACTCGTGAAACATATGATTTAGCGGGTTACTGGATCTTGGCACAACACAATTAGCTACTCAGGAAGACACTGATTTGAAAACAAACCAATAATAGGTTATTAAGCTTAGTATTTTTCTTGAAATATTAGAGGCGTATGCAGCTGTAGGATGCTAAAGATCTTACTCAAATACATTTTGCCATGTTTGATGACATTTGACTTTACTAGGCATCTATTTCTCACTAATAAAAATACATATGAATTTAGATAACTCTTTTAAACACATTGCTGGTCATTAGCGTAGCAAAAAAAATCTAAGTCTATGGGTTATACATAACAGAAATCTAAATCCTATACATTTTATTACCTACCTACTAAACTGAGAATCACTAGATTATCAATTCTTATTAAAATAGATGTCTACGTATACAAGCCTGTAGATCACTGTTATGTATTAAAATCAATCGACATTAGATTAGGTAATTGTTTAATTAATACTTCAGCATAAGAATTAAAAATGTATGGAGAAGATTGTTTTTTTTTAATTAGTCCTTTCCTTTAATTTGCTATTTATAATTACTTTCCAGAATTTAATTATTGTAAAAAACACTATTAAATAACAATAATATAGGATGTATTTTTTTTTCAAATTGATCTGGTTGGATTAATGGTGAAATAGATTTTTTGAAATTCTACTTATATTTTTTTCACTTTTTACCAAAATCAGCCTCGCAACTTCATTCAGCTATTTTCGTTCTTTATTGATAGTTTCAGATTCGACATCAGAGAACAATTGAAAAATATACCTGTATATCCACATGACCAAGTATCAATACCTACTGGTTCATTATATGCATGTGGGACCTCCCCACGTGCAGAACAACAACCAATGAAATTTATTAAAGTTGACATAACAAGACCATTACACAGTCCAGGGACTTCCCATAGGCATTCAAACTGCATTCATTCATTACAGAAACATGATCACATCCTGTTACTAGTCCCCTGTTTATATCTTCAACAAAGAGCAATACACAAAAGCAGATTTAATATGAAACACATTTTCAGATAACTTTTGTGACTGATAGATTATTCAGATTGGTGGGGAAGAATAACAGTAGAAAAATAATACTCATCTCAAAGTACACTTTAATTATAATCATGGGTATAAATTGGATATAACAGCACAGTCAACCCCAGATTAAGTCACTATTCTACCAGAAGTCAATCACATATGTTTTGCTACCCCTGAGGACTAAGTTGGACCGCCTCAAATAAGCATGTCTCCCTTACCACACCCTTCAAACCAGAACACAGCAGCGCTTAACACTGCTGTTATTAAACAGAAATAGGTGTGGAGGTGGTGTCTCCGGAGACAAACCACAAAGGATTCTTCCACTTTCTATCTACCATTTACACCTTTAACAAAACAAATACAAGTAATAACTTACCATTTTGATAAATACGCATAATGTCATCCCGAAGGTTTGTGCCTCCTGTGGTAACCATAACACGAATGTCTGTGTGCTTGGCCAGCTCAATGCAAATCTGTGATGTCTGGAGTGCTAACTCCCTAGTTGGTACCACAATTAAAGCTTGTATAGCATCTTTTTTTGGATCAACCTAAACAATTGATAAAGGATTCATATTAAACCATATCACTATATTATACATGGTAAAGTTATTTAACTATATAAATTTATAGTCAGAAATGGATTTATCACTTATCACAAAGTGAAGGGGAATCCAAACATATCATCATATATAGTAATAAAACAACAATGTAAACAAACTACATAATAGTGTAGGTAGTATATGGATTAACTACATGCTATAACTTTTAATTACTCTCAAGTTTTTCTTTAAGTCATGATTAGATTTCAATATTATTGTTGCATACAAAAATCAGTATTAATTAGCAAAATCAGATTGCAGACAATGTTTTAACCTGGCATTTGATGCAATTATATTTCTTCCATCCACTACACAGACCTAACATGTTTCTGAGAAATGTTTATTTAGAAAGAAAAATGGCATTAGTTTTTTTTTTAACTTTATGAATACTAATTTTCAAGAAGAAGAAACAAATAAAAGAACTAAATTAGTAATAAACAAATAAGAAGGTACAGCTTATTGACTAATAATGTTGCTAACAATGTTAACTAGCTAGTATTTTGTTAATAAAGGCAGATCAAAAAAAATAATTATTAATCATTTTTTTGTTATGCTGCTATATGAATTGTTTTTAAAACAATGCCAAAATTATGAAAATGAACCTATGAATAAAATTTAATAAAAGGCTTTGCAATAAAATACATATAAAATAATAACATTACCTGTTCTAACACTGGAATACAATAAGCGCCAGTTTTGCCCGTTCCATTCTTGGCTCTTGCAAGCACATCTTTGCCACTCAGAGCAATGGGAATTGAAGCCTCTTGAATAGGGGATGGCTTTTCCCACCCCTTCTCAAAAATACCCATCAGAATCTCACGTTTCAGACAAAACTCTTCAAACTCATTTCCTCTTGTGTCAGTTACATCCTATGTACATAATTATTAATTAGAAAGTTCTCAATTATTTTTCAACACAATTACATTTCGTCATAGACAGTGCATAAGGCAAATATATCTAATGAGGGTATAGTCACAAACTTACACTAGTCTTTATTCTTCTGTCTTTAGGGGGTAGTTTTAATTTTGATTTCCAGCCCATGTCGTCCACAGTTTTATCGACATCTCTGTAAATAGACGAAACACTGGCGTTAACAAAGGATTGAATGCTACAAGACGAAAGACAATAATAACACAATACATACCCCTTTTGATTGTTCATACTGTTTCCGACGTGATTACTCGAACTAATTCTATTTTCGGTCATCATTTTCCCAAATAATCCCACTAGGGGCGACTAAAATTAGAAACTTATCACAAATTTTTATCGTCCAACACTAAACAAATTTCACGATAAGTCACTTTTAGATACATAGGCTAAATTACAAGTTTATCACGTTCACCAACTTATTCCAGGAATATCTGCAACAATACACAATAAAATATAGACTATTTATCACCAACGGTACTTCTCGGTGGTACGAGATTACGAGACAGACGCGTCAACAAGCAGTATATACGTTTGGTATAGGTAAGTTATATTTATGTTAAAGTTCAAACTACATTCCCTCAATTTAATAATAATAACAAAACAAATAGAGCGAAACCTTCGCCCAGTTATTTTATTCCAATTTTAGATACATTACAACAAGGAATGAAGTATGATTTGGAAGATTTTTAAAGATAAATTGATATTCAAATTTCTATTTTTAATATGGCCGCCCTAGACTATTCACGAAGACAATTATTTTGGAAAATTTGCAAGTATACTACGGGCTACCTAAAAATAACATAAGGATATTGACATTTAAACCCCAATTAACGTAAGGATATAAAATAAATAAATATCACCTTGATAAAACTTTATAAAAGACGACGACACTCGATACTCGACGACGACATCACAAAAGTAACCAAGCTGTAGAGTTGCCAGTTCCGCTAAACAAAAATATAATATTTTGTTATTATACAGGTCTATGTTGCACTATAAAAATCATTTAGTTATTATTACGTTTGCCATACACAGTTTACAGTTAATATGCAACTTGTGCAAATAAAATAATCAAAAGCTTTTATTTGAAAATGTTTAATAATTTCTCAAGAATTTTTAAATTACTACTATATTTTTTACTCATCATTATCCTGATTTATGCCTTATAAATTAAGTTATAATTTTTATATCCATTACCCCGTACCTTAACAAAGATATAACAGATGTTTAAATTAATACAAAGCGTTTAATTAATTTAATTAAACACGGGTTTGAGTATACCATTGAATTACTGTTGCCTTCTTCCGCTATTGGACGTCTAGACGAACCGCAGGAGGCTATCAATATAAAACTAGTGCTCCTAATGGACGGACAAAACGAGTTATTAATATAGTAACTCGTTTTTCTTCGAATCGCCAGGGAGAGGTATACATTATATAAAACCTGGTATAGGCTTCTTTTAAGAAAGCGTGTTACATCCTAAGTTTCATTATAACTCTGAATCACTCACCGTAAGTTTACTTAGCACTTTCATACATACTGAACCCTAAAGCTATGGTGTGATAATATATGCATATTATATTAAATAATACTATCAAAAAATATTACATACATTTTGAGCTTGGTCAAACCCTTTATGATTCGATTCCGGCGACACCACCACTACGCCTATTTCTGCCTTATAAAAACAATGTTAAGCGATGCTGTGTTCTGGGTCTAAAGGGTGTGGTAAGGAAGACATACTTATCTGAGGTGTTCCAACATAGTCCTCAGGGGTAGCAACTCATCTGTAACCAACACCAGGTAGGACTAGGATCTTATCTGGGGTTGACGACCGATGTCCATGAGTGGCAGTGTCCATTTACCACCAGATGGACTGCATGCTTGATTGCTACTTCCGTAACATAAAAAAAAATTAAGATTCTCATCATCGTAATTTTCCATATGAATATTCATTAGGATAAAAAATAAAGAAATTAATATTGGATTGGATTGGATATTGGACTATTGGATATAAAAACTTTAAATCCATGGCCATAAAACAACATTTAGCAGAATTTCATCCTAAATGAGAGATATAAAGAATTTAAAAAGATGCAGGTTTTAGCAGAATTTAATAAAACCACCGCATAAAATTGGCAGGATATGCAAACTTAGTTGCGTTTGATATAAATGGCTATTTTCTTATAGATACTTAGCGAAAACGATTTCTTTTGTCGTGGTTAGTGTGCATTGTGGGCTTTCGATTTTTTTTCGCCATCAAGGTCAAACCTTGAAAAACTTTTTTCAGTAAAACCTGTATATTTATACTAAATAATTACAAATAGCCGAATATCGCATAATTTAAAAGAGCCGATGGCAGAATCTTCAATTTAAATCTGGTCACACTGCACAAACTTGACAACTTGTCAAACGCGTAAACAATTTGATTGTGATTTGAGGATTTTATTGTGCAGTAAAGATCACTTATCAAATTTTAATCAAAAATTAATATTTACGTGTTTTTTTTGCAACTGAAGCAAGAAAATACATTAAATTAGTAATGTGAGGTTATATTTCAAATAAAATTATATATATTTGATGTATGAGAATCCCTTATGCTTATTATTTTAAATTGTCACTAAAAATTGATTATAGATAAATATTTTCTCTTTTTTTCCCCCAGGACTGAATACTGGAAATCACAAGCACGAAAGTATTGTGAATTTTGCAAGTGTTGGTATGCTGATAATAAAGTGGTAAGTAATACCTTGTATTCAAAATGACACATAATCTTAAAGAGGAATATAATTGGAACATGTAGAATAGAACCTTTTGTGGTTAGATGCTACAGCACTATTCCCACGCTTACACGAAGTCTGCTAAGTGAGACCTCATGAGTTGCAACTGTTTTTTTATATTATAGGAGCAAATAAACAAGCACTAACTCTTAAAATATTTTACATAGTATTAAACAGAGTGTTATAAAGATTTAATATTTAAATAGAGAATAAAGGAAACAGGCCTAGGCCTGTGCATCTATAATTAGCCTCAGTTAGAATAAGAATACTGCCTAAGCTCAGCCACATATCTATACTCTCCTTTTATGCAAAGAAGAACAACAGTGCTGGATATATATCAGAAATAGATGTTTATCTATGGAGTTGTTAATGTTGACTCTTCTACCACGTTGCCAACACCCGCTGCGGGGGTACAGGGGCTTGAGGTACCAGCTGCCCTTACCGCCAGGGCTCTCGCAAGATCTCGTAATTAGCACTTGCAATGAGAGTGCCTTAAGTTATCTGTACTTCACACATTCAATCTTTGCCCTATACCATGTTTTCTTATGTCCCCTTACTGAACAGTTAAAAGATATCTTTATTTTCTTGCATCATGGATAGCATTGCCCATTAGAGCTGTTTATTGGTAAATCTACCATTTCAGTTTCATGTTTTATCGATCGAGAATTATCTTAAATCTATTTTCACTATTTTAATAAAATTATTTGTAATATGAGAACATAATACAATATATTTCATTTATATGTCTAAATTTCAGTCAATATCCTTCCACGAGAATGGCAAACGACACAAGGAAAATGTCCAAAAACATATATCTCAACTCAGCAAGAAGAGTGCAAAAGAGTTCAAACAGAAAGAAAAAATAGATGATGATATGAAAAAAATGGAAGCAGCAGCAATGAGCGCATACCTGAAAGATGTACAAAATAATGCAGACCTTACTTCCCAAGTAAAAATCTTGTATTCTTAAATTCCCAGTGAAATTACCTAAGCTGAAATGGAGTCTACTTATTAACAGATGATAACTCTAGGATGTTACATCTATTACAATTACTTGATTCTTTGATTTCTTAAACATAAGACATTTGTTTATTATCTTTGCTTGCTATATCTTTATAATATTTTATTCAATGTAGGTATGTTATTAAATATTTGTAGACCTAAAAAGAAGTGGTAATCATATACACAACATACATAAAACAAACTTACATTTAGATATTCTACCTAAGCGAAACCTCACTATACACACAATTAATAATATGCACCTATCATAACAAGAATAAATACATCCATTCTCTCTTACACACACACACATGCACATTCATAAACACACATGCACTTTCATAAACACACATGCACAGTCACACACAATGCACACATATTAATTACTTAACACGACTGCCTATTTACTAAGTTTGTTATACCTTTATAATTAACTGTTAAAATCTTAATTCTTTACAATCATAAATATTATTAGTGTAATTCTTTTTTGGCCATATTATTATAAGCAAACAAAAAGGGTCTTACTCTTATCATTATATGTAACACTGTTGGATTTCCAAATAATATTAAATATGCAATAAAATAATGAGTTTAGGTTGACTCTGCTTTACAACAGTGCTAAGATGCAATTGTAGTAATGTAGAATGAAGTTATACTCCTATTATGCTAATTTGGTTTATTGTCAATGTTGTTATCTAACTATATATAATGTATTGTTTTTCAGAGTATCAATGAAATGCTAGAGCAGAGTGGCAATAACAGTAAAAATATTGTTGTCTCCAATGCACCAGAAGTTAGGAAAAAACCAATTTGGCATGAAGTGAAGTCTGAAGATGGAAACTGTTACTTTTGGAATACAGTAACAAATGGTATTAATTTTTATGTTGTCCTGTACTTTTTAATTGTGTATTGTCGACATAGTATATCTTTGTAATTCCATTTTCATAACATTTTTTCAGAGACAACATGGGATCCACCTGACGATTATTTATCAGTTGCCGATCAAGAGAAGAACAAACTAAAAGAACAAGAATCAGAAAAGAAAGCAAAAAAATTAAAGTAATTAGTCAATTTAACTTACATTATGTAATTAATTTTTGACTAATATATTTTTTACTTTAAAAGTTGTATTTATTTTTCAGAAAGCAGAAGGAGAAAGAAGCCAAGATTGAAGTAAAGGCTCATATCGCTCGAGAGCAGATGAAGGAGTTAGCTGTGAAGAAAGAACTACCTGTCTTCAAGACAGATGCAACATATGGTCCAGCTCCGAGAGCAACCAATCCTTATGGATCATGGAAACCTGTAGTGAATGAGTATGAAATTCATATCTTTAAACAATAAGAGTAATATGAAGAGCAGTTATTAATGTTTCGCCAGTGCACGCAGGGATCTCTCCTATGATTCGGAAGAGTTGGTTTGTCATTCTCATATTGATTTTCAGTGATACAAAGTAGTAATAAATTTTTGTAACTCTCAGAATGATAATAGATAGGTAGTAGATAGCAGGAACCTAGGTACATTCATCTATCTGCGCTTTGAGGTTCACCGTACCCTACACAGGTACCCCATAATGAGCGATTTTTGGCAATTTCCACCCTGGCACGTGTGTTGAGTTGATGGTACTCAGGATGATGCTGCTGCCTATCTCCTGGATTTGTCTCCTGTGATAGAGAAGTGTTATTTCAGACCGACACCACACTTCCAACAAAGTTATGTAAATGACCACTTATACTACTATACTAATCATGACAAATATCTGCCAAGTGTTTTTTCGATTGGCTATAACCGAATTACCGAAAAAGTAAAACCATAATCAAAGACTTCAAAGACATTTTAGACGTGCCTTTTTACGCGTAATTTTAAATGCGTTTACGTTTTGCTATAACATATATTTTAATGGAGTGTGTTTATTTCTAGATCGACGCAAAACATCGATCTTCAACTGCCAAAAGTAAAGGAGGTTTTGCCACCCGTCGTGCTGGAGCCGGAGAAAATACAGTTTAAAGAAAAGCGCGTCGATTCGCTAGGAGATGGTCCTGTGGAGTTCAAAAAACGAAAGTTCACCAATCCTAAACGCAATATGCGACAAAAATTAGATGACGATTGAATAAATAAATACTTTGATATGAAATGTTTTCAAACTATTATTATTTTGTTTATTTCTTTTTTTATGTACCCATTTTTATACCATAGAAGTATAGTTAGGCCGGCTAAAGATCAGGCCCCTCTTTCCCACTGGGCACTTGCCGAGGGACCCGCGATCGAAAGGGCTCTAGGGAGCCCTTTCGATCCTGAGAAATCTATGAATCTCTTTTGTGACTCACCTGTAGGTAAGTGTGTAAATAGTAATTCAGGGTACAGAATCTGATTTTTCTGAGTTAACACAACTGCCCCCCGAAACGGTGGTAAAATGTGAAGTTCAACTAAATGAATCAATTTAGAATAAATTAGATTTGAATTACCTGTTTGTCTATTCTAGTAAAAAGTGACATATCAGGAACATATGGGCCCTATTATTTTTGTGTACCCAGGACCCCTTAAAGCTAAAAAAGATGCGTCACTGCTGTTAGGTTAGTAAATTTAACTAAATTGGAACACCTGGGATAAGTATATCTCCCACAACCAACCTCTGAAAACCAGAATACAGTAGCTCTTAACACTATTGTTAGCCGTCAGAAAAAGGTGTGGCGGAGGTGTCGCCAGCGTTAAACCAAAAAATGGTTTTTCCACCTACAAAAAGTGGGTCCTCCCTATATTTCTTTTATAATTTTCTTAATAAAACATTATTATATCGTTTCTTATATCACTAGGTGCTTAAGTTATCTACAGGCGAAGTCATAAAACAAGACCTTTAATACTCATATTGTAATTACTTGCCCCTTATAGGTCTTCAACCTAATAAGCGTAGGATGGATAGCAACAAAATAAATATTGTTAACATTTCTGTGTCAATTTTATTTTATATTATGCAGGGTGTTCATTTATATTACTTGCCTACTATAGTTATTTACAATGGAAGTAAAAGACACCCAATATACTGACAATATAAATTACATCATTAATATTATTAGATTTCTTATTTTGTAGGCAATTTACGCCTAAGTAGATCATGTAGCCAGTCTTGTAAAAATGAGCTACGTTGTGATTGAATCTACTTACCTACTTAATACGTCCTTTTTCTATAACTTATTATATTATGTAACTATCTATACCAATATTATAAAGAAGTAGAGCTTGTGAATTTGTAAGTTTGAATGCAAGGGTTGCATATCGAAACTACACATCCGATTTAAAAAAATCTTTCACTAGTATTTAGAATGGTATTTCGAAATCCGTAAAATAAAAAGGATTTTTGTGGCGAGCGAATTAGTAAAGTAAGTCGACGAAAATACGTTCGAACGACAACGTTTTTACGAACGATGTGTTATCGTAAAAGATACCTAAATGAACGATATTTAGAGAAAAGTTATAGGGCTTAAAAACGCCACCATAGAATTCCGCAACAGCATGTGACTTAGTTTTATGTGTAACTCACAATTACTCTTTTTATGTTTCGAAAATGCAAAAAATATGAAGTTAATATTTACCTGGGTTTTACGCATACCAAACATTAATCCTTATCTAAATAAATTATTAACAAAAATCACACATCTAATATAGATGGATTTTGCTTTTTATAGCATATAGTTTGGATTAACATTTTAGTGGATTTTACGAGTATAATATTATGCAGAATCAATGATGTATGCACAAAAGAAGCGTTTTTATTGGGTTTACCAGATCGTAATATGTAATCGATAATCGTAATAAAATTTTGTAAGTAGTTAATTTGCTTGGTATAATAGTACATTATAGTCTTTTGTTAGATATATTAAAGATAAAATATTAAGTACAGCTTGATCCGTCTGTAGTATGTGCCGTCATCTCCGGGGGGGCTCAA
>DWPW01000016.1:0-18827 GCA_018252015.1 Astraptes brevicauda
GTTCACCATGACCACCAAGTTTAGGGGCAAATACCTGCAGATCATCCCCCTGGGCAGCGCGTCCGCCATGTTCGTTAACTCCGGCAACAAATATACCTGGAGAAAGGTACTAACATTTTTCAAAATTTATGCATGACATTTTTGGTTTTAAGATTAGGTTTGTGGTCACATTGGGACGTGTGTGTAAGGGTCTATTTTTTGTTGTACTGGTTTACAATTACATGCGTGTCCTTCCCGCACACAAATAGGCTCGTAGCAGTTTGTTTGCAACCCAAGTACGTGTGGCAAGTTGACAGAAAAGAAAAGTAGTAGTGAAACGGTAGGTGGCAAGTGGTACGCGCGTCAAAAATGTCTTAATTAGTGTACGTGCGATAGGGGAGCGGCAATAAGCGGGTCAATAAGTTTAAGTAGGTCCCGAAGCCGTTTTGGTGGGAGATGGGTGCAATAGTGAAGTGGGGACATGCGGGCGAATGTGTGTAACTTCAGAGCGGGAGCGTGTGAGTGGTGAGGCAAGTCTGACAGGTAAGAGTCTAAATAGGTGCGATGCGAGACGACGCCGATCGAGTAAATAGCCAACTATTTATGTGGTGGGCAGACGCAGTTGAGTGCGTGTACGCATGTCACTATCAGCGTGGGAACGTGCATGTGTGTTTGTGTGTGTTGTGCCCCGCGCCTTTGTGCTGTTTGGTTGCGGCGACATGCGGTACGTGTAAGTAGGTCCAAGCGGGTGCGTGCGAGGGTGCGATAAGTACCGGGGAGGTGCGGGTGATTGCGTGTAAGTGTCTGTGGGAGTCCTACGCGTATATGCTGTTCCGGGGTGCGACAAGAGATACGTGTACATAGGTTCCGAGTATCACGCGGACGGATATTAGTAGGATCGAAGCGGGTGCATGCAAGGGTCCGATAGGTGTCGGGATTTGCGGAAAAGCGCGTGTAAGTATGTCAATATCCGCGTGGGCACGTGCATGTGTGTCTGTGTGTCCCGCGCGTATGTGCTATTCAGGCGTGGCGACATGCGGTACGTAGCAGGTCTCGGGTGTCACGCGGGCACAGTCGCAGTAGGATGGTGGCGGGTGCGGGCGGGGGCGGGGCGACGCGGACGGTGAGCGTGGCGCGCGCAGGTGCTGCACCACCCGCCGACGTCGGCGCTGCACTGCGAGGGCGGCGCGTGGCGCTGCGCGCAGCAGGTGGCCGTCAGCAGCCGCTTCCGGGGACAGTTCATCTCCATCGACCCGGACGCGCTCTGCTGTGTGCTCTTCAAGGCCTCCGGCAACACCTACTATTGGACTAAGGTATGCGCGTGTCGCAGGTATCGACAGGTACGTCTACCAGGTCACGTGATCGATCTATCTCTACGTTATTTGGATTTTGACATGATTTCCAACTGAAATATTTTAATTTCATAAAGTAATTCAGCAAAATGACTTTTGTACCTTTCCTCATAATGTATGTATGACTCTTTACCATGGATATGAGAGCCAACTGAGAAGTTAATTTCTTTAATTCATGTTTTTTTTGCAAATTAACTAAATACGAATTAAATATAAGGGCTCAAAGTACTTTCAATTAATATTGTGAATATAACGAAATTTAAATGTTTTTAAAAGGTAACATAAATTGTCTCCCTATTACTTCTTAAAAAAACGATATTGTATTTTCAGTAATTTTAATAATACCCTAAATTTAAAGTCCGGTACCTAATAACAAAGCGTAACCCATAAATTCATATCACCCTCCCAATGACTTTAAAGGTGTCGACAACGGTGCACAACATAATAGTAGGCAAGCTGTGGGTGGACAACCACGGCGACATGGACATCAAAGGCGAGGCGGGGCCTGCGGCGGGCTACGTGGCGCACGTCAAGTACCTGCCCTACGGGTACTTCAGCAAGGACACCCAGCGGAAGGTCACCGGCGTCGTGAAGGATCCGCAGGGCGTGGTCAGTATGCCGCTTATATATTTTATTTATATACTAGCTGACCAAGCTACCGCTGTTCTGCCATTTGGTTTTAGAAGTTTGTCCGTGAGTCAGTGATGTATGTACAATAACGCTATGTTACTTAACAAAAGTTAATTCTGATTTTAAATTGTATTAACTTTTGATAGAGTGGATTAATTTTAAAGAGAAAATGCCTAAATGTTAAGATACTTACTAGAAATATATATGTTCTTTCTGATTTCTAACTGTTAAGCTTTATTCCTGAGGTGTGTTTCTTGCGTGTTGCAGCCGCGCTACGTGCTGCAGGGGCACTGGGACAGCCGCGTGGAGGTGGCGCCGGTGACGAGCGCGTCCGCCGACAACACCGTGTGCAAGACCGGCAAGTTCGTGCTCGCCTGGGAGCGGGTGCCCGCGCCGCCCGACTCCGACAGGTGAGGACGTGTGGTGTGCCACGCGCGGCGCGCTGCGGGCGCCCCGAGGCAACCACGTGGAGGTGGCGCCGTCTGGTGATGTTTCAACTTAGTTGAGTAGAATACGGGCCATATTCCCATCTGAGGGGTGTTGCGCCCCTCCACGCTCGACCACCTGACGGGCTACCGCTCCCTCGTGAACTCGATGGACAGGTCTCCTTTAACCATCAGGACTAAGTCAGCTATAGCACACTTAGCACATGTCAGAAGACCAAATTCTGCACAGCCGCTTCATGGCAGCTCACAACACCCGTAAGCAGTGTACTCACCGAGGGTATTGCCCGGGTAAGGAGGGGTTCCTCGAGGTCCGAAAACCCTGCGCCATGCGGTGACGGCACGCTGCGGCATAGAACGGCATTTAGTCAGTCAAAATAAAATACTGACAAGTGAATACACTCGGGTCTGTGATTATTCATCTGTTATCTACATGTTGTATTAAATTTGAATATGAATATTTGTAACTGCTAGTTATGATTTACTGTCAGAAGGTTTATTTTATTGGTGCGCACTGCAATCACTCCGACAGTGTCGCTATTTGACACGCTAGCGCACCACCACATGTGTCCGGGCCGACGGTCTAACAACGACTGACTCACAGTCCGCACCGCTGTCGCCTAATGACAGTGGTGAAGTTTACCCTGTTTTAATACATTACTAGCTCAAAAAAGATATGATAGAATAAGGAGCAATACCTAAGTTGAACTTAAGTTAAATAATGATAAATTTTAATTATCAATTAAGTACGTTCATGAGGATTCAATGGATCAACCTCCTTAGGTGGTACAACTTCACTCTGCTGGCCGCGCAGCTGAACGAGCCAGAGGAGGGCGTGGCGCCGACAGACTCGCGGCTGCGGCCCGACCAGCGGCTCATGGAGGAGGTGACCAATTTATTAACTTTATAAAGAAATTTATTAAAATATGAGTAAATGAGGATGGACTCAGTATGGTTTTATTGTGCGTAGTAGCATGAAGCATTTCTTGTGATTGATCTTGATGATTTTGAACTATGTAACGGGGATGTTGGTTGAAATAAAGTCAATGCTTCCTGGTAGAACGAGTATGGTTTAAGCAGATTGGCACTACCGCTACATTTGTTTCTAGCATGAAAAGAAAAGATAATTATAGTCCTGCCGTTCAAAGAATGCATTCCTGAAGGTCGTCATTTAGTATTAGTGGACATTTCTAGGATTTGAGATAGTAATACTCGTTTGTTGATCATTTTAATTTTCTGAATAGAACCAGCGTAATGAATATGATAATGATATAGATTTATTATTAAGTATATGTTTTATATTATATTTATATTTATAGGAATGCATTCTCTCAGCGGCCATACTATAGTTTTATTAAGAAGAAAAAAACGGTCAATAAAGAAAATATCATAAGTCTCACAGTAATAGTGTCCAACTAACATTGATGACAGCCTTCAGAAAAACATTTCCAGAGCTTCCGGACTATAACATTTTATTTAGGCATGTGCATATGCTACCGCGTACGTGCTTTTTAAACGATATCTGGCACGTGTCATTAGGACCTGCTGTACGTGTGGCACGTACGACGTACGTGTTTTATTTTTTTCTCAAATATGGCATGTACGCGTGCAGGGCCTGTGGGACGAGGCGAACGCGGAGAAGCTCCGGCTGGAGGAGAAGCAGCGCGGCGCGCGGCGGCAGCTCGAGGCGGCGGCGGAGGCGGCGGCCGCGCGCGGCGTGCCGCCCGCCGCCGCCGCGCCGCGCCCCGCCTGGTTCGCGCGCCAGGCCGCGCCCGCGCACCACCACCTGCGCCACCTCTACACGCACCGCTACTGGGACTGCAAGGCGCGCCAGGACTGGGCCGCCTGCCCGGACATCTTCTAGCCGCGCACCGCACACGGCACGCGTCGCGACTGGTCCGCTCAGCGCCATGACCGCAAGGCTCGACATCGTCTACACCGCCCGCATCTTCCACACGCGGCACGCGACGCGATTGAAGGCGCGTTAGCACCGGACCGCCTGCCGCGACGTCTACGCCGCCGCCGCTGACGTTGTCCGGATATCTTCTGACCTCATCTTTCTAGGACGCCTCTCGTGCCTCTCTCGCCGGAACTGATCCGCTTAGCGCTGCTGAGGTTGCGAGGTGCGTCGGGACTGGGCCGCCTGTCCCGACACCTTCAAACCCGAACACTACCGCTACTGGCGCTATTCGGATAACTTCTGACCTTCGCATCTTTTTAGGAAGCCCATTACGTCACATGTGTCAGGGCTGACCCGCTTTTCGCTACACGCATCGGAATACTGGAATAGGCATGATGACGGCTTTTCAAATACCCGTCTTTACTATTATGTTATTTTCGGAAATAGTAGACGTGTTAGGTACACGTCTACTATTTCCGAAAATAACGTTATTTCACAGCTGTCATATTGCTCTGATTAGTATTTCAGGAAACATGGCCCACAGCAATATTTTATTGTTTAATTTTACTGAAAATATAAGTAACATTGTAGTTTATTTTTAGAAATATTTCGTTATTTTACTCTTTAGTACTGTCATCATGCCTATTGTAAGGTGCGTCAATACTGAGCCGCCCGTCCGACAACTTCTAATCTATATATACTTTAATACGTGTCAGGATTGAACCGCTTATCCGGATATTTTATATTACATCCCCACGTCAAGAGCAACCGCAACTTTCATATATTCGCCAATATGCGAGTATTTAGTATGCGCCATAATAGTCGTCCATTTCTCGCGTGACGTCGTTTATAAAGTAAATTAAAAAATATTCATCATTACTCTTATACAGCGTTTTAAATACACAGACGCGATTACATGTATTAATAACCTATACATGTCGTTGAAGTCTATGTAATCCACATGCGTGTGTATATGAAACAATCCAGTAAGCCGCGTGCGCGCGGGACACTGATTGATTACAGCAGGTCAGTTCATGTAAACGTGTAAGCGAATGTACGCGAAAAGAGCGGCGCGCGACAAAAAAGGCCCTAAAACAGAGTTGGTTTTTGACTGTAATGAATCCTGCTACCGTTTTGTGCGCAACTAAATAACACTTTTACAACTGTTAGTTCGGGACGCGTCCATTGCAGTTTGATGTGTATGGTTGCATTGCATTAAATAGCTGCGAATTACCACACCAATTAAGAAAATTAAAGAAATTAAATGATACAAAGCAATTTAACATAACATTATACCTTTTCTACACTAAAACTATAACCATCTGCAGCATTAATCAAATATAGCTTAAAACCTTAGTCAAATATTAGATTAACATATAAATAACGCTGCCGCAATTCAGAGTCACTCTGGTTATATGAAATCTGAGATCCTTGCCGTATTATCCACTCTTTACACCTAACTTTTTGTTATACTGTTCCTCAAAGTAGCGGCAGTTTAAAACATTCGACAGTCTGGTTGAACACATTGACGACTAATCCTTGTTAGGACAATGTTATGTGTAACGCTAGGGACATTTACCTAAAGCTTTGAACTTCCCTCCGCAAGAAGAAATTTATGGACGATTTTAGACGAATACAGTTATCGGTATTGTGTGCGTGAAGTGTACGAGGCATAATTTATTTTAAGAGTCTCAATCGTACGGGGTGCGCGAAAGTTTCGGGGTCCGACGTATGTATTGTAAGGTAGTCTAATGATTTATAAACACCTTATTTAATCCCGGAATACTACTTTTCGAATTCGTAACGCGATAATTGTAAAATTACTATACTGTAACGTTGATTTAGCAGCTAGCTATCGAACGGCCTGAATAAGCCATTTTTTATCACTAACGTGATGTCGCGAGGACTAACTTTAACAAAAAAAAACCTTATTTGAATTCCACAATATAACAACGAAGTTTAAGTGTGCTTAGTGCATTTGGTGAAGTCGTATTTTGTAGATAACATAATTTAATGTGTGTACTTTATTCTTCTAAGGTTGAGGTTAACTGTTCGAATATTATCGAAATGTCTGTATCAGTCCAAAAACACAAGTAAGTTCACATTTTGTCTATAAAGTTTAGTTCATGAAAAATAAATGTCATATTGTCAAAATTCATGTTTTTATATCCAAACGAGTTCGGCAATGGCAACATAGACCCATAAAAATACAGTTTTAATCATATTAGGACATATTTTTATTAATACAATCATAATGCCTCTTTCTATCAAAACCACATGCTGGTCTGTGTCAACTGGAAATATCGTATTATTTGTACATTCAAATAATCCTATTAACTCACTGGCATCATATGTTGCACTCAATTTCTTTTATGTAATAATTTTAACCTTGCATTGAAAGTCAGTGCTTTGAGATATAGGATCATTCTGGTGTAAGTGTGCGGTCGCCAGGAATACCATAAATGGTATCTATTTCTCGACTTCATATTATAAATTATCGACGTAGATTTGACACGATTTGTTATGGTTTACGATTAAAGTGGTGCAAGTTAGCTATACCTTAAATCTACATGAAATACATTTTGTGCTCATTGGATTGAATTCTTTGGTCAGTGCTGTAGACAATGCGAAGTAGTTTACCTAAATATAAATCAATACTATGCTAAAGCGACCGGATTTATTTACTCGAGCTGCAGTTTTGTACATCTTAAAATGCATAGCCGTATAAAATGTCAATCAAAGATTCTGCACCAAAGCATACTTAACGTTAATGAAACTTTTACACGGTAGGAATTAAATTTACATGACGTTGTGGCAAATATTATAGTTAAAGCAAAATCAAAAATGGCTTGTAATATATTTTTGCCATTAATTATTGCAGAATATTCTTTTACAAATGTAAATCAACTACTGATTCCAACAAGAACACGATCTCTTTTTAGTCTATTTCCATCTACACCTGTCATAATGTCATGTCTTGCAATGGAAATAGAATGAAGAGAACAAAGCAATCTTTGAGCGTATTGCCTTAATCGATAAATGTTTACATAACAAAACTAGCCACATTTAGACTAACTCGCATTGTCTTGTATTGGTTTAATATATGAATAATTTTAATTTCTAGGCTGTGTCACGTAGATAAGGCGGAAAGATCTAAGAATTAATCAAATATAAAAGAATAGGAGTAAAAGATGCAGCTGCAAATGAATTTACATTCGTATTCCTATATTTCATGTATAATAAATTACAGCACAAGTTTGTAATGTTATATAATAGACAGAAAAAATATAAATTAAGCCATCGAATATGGTGGGTTGAAAATACACCAATTAAAAAAATAAAACGTAAATAATGACACAACTATCTGGAAAAATAAGTACATGCTATAATTGTATCGTATATAAATATAGTGTTTTATATAGCTAATGGCAGTATTCCACTTTATGAGAAATTATGACTATGATCGCTGATATTACTGTAAGTCCAGTAAACACATGCATGAATGGTCTAATTATTCCTCCAAGAGTAACAAATTTCAGTAAACATCTCTCTTAACAACATAATTGATTCGTTATTATCATAACAACCATGGAGATCGCAGATTTGAAATGTCAAAGAAAAGTTTACACTTTTTTTTATCATAATACAGAAAAATGAGCTGCTGTGGCACCATATATTATAGCAATATTAAATTTCATGATATCTCACTGTGATGCCGAAAAGAGTGCACATAGCTTATATAAACAATTTATCCCAAATATTTAATTATGTATTGTTAACCTCGTCTCACGAGTTAATTACCTAATACAGAGCGTAATTCATACTAGTTCATTTGTTCAAGTGTACTTGGATGGCCAAATCCGAAACTATAAGAAATATCCAAAAATGCTGAAGGGTTAAGAGGTCGGTTTTGATAAAAAACTAAAACTGCATGCATAGATTTAACTTTTCTGTAGCCGGAAATCGATTAAATTAATTTAATTTTTATCAAGTTACTTTTTTTTTAATATTTTTTACCAACACTGGATGGCGCATTAATACAGGAGTTTTTTTTAACTGTCTATCATTGAAAGGTTTTTTCTGAATGAATTCATTAAATATTTTTGTTTTAAAAAACGTTAATTATGCTGTTTAACTTTTTTAAACCTGTCTCGTAACTCCTCGAGCATTTTTGCATTTTTTCGGACTTAGCCATCCACGTACACTTTAATTTTCACCCTGCCTGTATACGTTGGATTCAACCTCCAAAAAAATGTTTACTTGTAATGGCGACTGGTATGTATGTATCGTGTCGGCAATCGGATCCGTAATTCGCTGCACAAGCTATAAAACTTGTTTGTAATGCCTTAACGTAGAAACAGTGGAGAATTATTAACTTTGTAAGTGTTAAAAATGAACTCAAGTTTTTATCAAAGTGTATTCATGCGACTCATTTCAGTTGTCTGTTTTGAGGACCATACCGCTTTTGATATTGACTTGTAGTGGTCTAGAGTATTTTGTAAGATCTATTAGAAATTGTATATTTCAAGTGGATGTAAGATAATTTGTTAATATTTTTATTATAATAGAATATTTGAATACAAAGCCATAACATCTGTATCATGTTGATTATGAGAATAAAATATGTCGCAGAAATATCTTGTTTTTTCATTTATTTGTACTGCCAAAAATATATGGAAAAAATATTTTCCTCTAGATTTAGTGTGATTCATATGTTTCATTTGCTAAGTAAAATAAAATAAAGAAATATATTTCAACATTTTATTAAGAAAACGGAAACAGTGAAAAAGTACATAACTGTAAATTGCAGTTGGTTACAACATTTTTATATAAACAAACATTACAGATTATAACGTCACTACATTATTACTTTGCCTCCTTTCTTACCCGGAGGGCCAGTAGCTATAAAAAGAACATTATTTTAAGATTACTTATTTCACCATAAATTATTAAAATGTAAAATCTCTGTAGATTATACTGCAAATTATTGCTTACAATTGTTGAGATTAGTAAGGTGTAGTAACTTTATTGATCAAGTCTGACACGATTTAGGTGATATGGTGGACATAATCAAGTAGCTTCAATGAAAGTACTTGGCGATGCCTGTAACCTTGATGGATGAATTCATTGACATTTCGAGTAAATTGAACTTGTGTATCCGTTCAATAAAAGTTATAAAACAAATTTGATAGTATATTGAAAATAATTACTATTTTACGGAGACAGAGTAATAACATGGACTGGCGTATTTAGAAGTTAGCAGATAAATAAATTTATATAAGTATATAATTATATATATAGTTAGACAAACCAATTGTCTCATCATTCGAAATAAACATATGCTTGTATATTATAAACCGACTTTGGTTTTCAATAAATATATGAGTTTTACTTAATACAATTTTATCGAATATGAAACAATTGAATTAACTTATATTTCGTTATTAATTAATTTATACATTTACACCGCCAATAGTTCTGACAAGCCTTATTAGTTCTGAAGAACTGAATATTGAAATACATCCTGCTCATAATATTAATTAATATAGCTCACACATTTTTATATAAGATACTAGTATTATTTAAATTTTGAGGCAATTTGCGTAAAAAAATATTCATTCGCCTTTAGATTAAAACAATATTTGTCAGCCAAATGACCAGTTTATATCATATATTTTGGCCAGATAGCACGACTCTTTAGCATGCGTCGCAATCCGTGGCGTGGCTTGACAGACGTATTCGTAATAAAATAATCACTTCATTTATTATAATTACAAGTGACATATGCCCTGCGTTCCACTAACGATCTCAATCCACGATCTAACTCTTTTATATTAGAATAAAACATGTGTTTGTTAGTGGAACGCAATATAACTTTAAGCACTATACATTTTTAAACGACACTTTAAAGATGAAAGAGCCTTGAAGAAAACACTCGACTGTAATAAACATTTACTACAAAAATTATTGCGCATGGTTCTGCCAGCTTATTGTATGTATGTCATTCGCTGATGCCATACACACGCCCGGACTTTTTAATCTATGATCACTATGCATTAAAACAATTTAAGTCCAATTTTTCTGCACATATTTACATATTTTACAAGGGAAAGAAACAATAAATAATATTTCTAAACCTTTTGATATGAGCGTCGTTTCAGTACGCATCAACATATTAATCAAATATTTTGATGGTGTACTGTATTACGAACGTTGATTTATGGAAGGTGAGATATTTACAGATTGTAAAGACAATAGATCTCTTCTTTAAAATAAAATTATAAAATAAATTATATGGAAGTGAAAACTTCGCGTCGGCGTTCAACTTCAATGCTAAAATATTGAACATACGTGCATACATGTACACGAACGTAGCTAACGATGAGACTTGATGCAACGGTTTATTTTCACAAAATTTTCCACATACCTCTTTGGGTAAAGCATACATCCTTCATTTCTATCTTATCTACGTCTATGTACATATAAGACGTAAACAATAAACGATATCAATTATTCAAAGAAATGCATTACAATTATTAAAGTTAACGTTTTAATGAGTTTAAATCATTTAAGAGGACAAAGGTAACTTAACCTATTTGTATGCCTTTTCTATGTTTTAGGACACCGAGCATGAGAATTTAATTTTATTTCACGTAAATTTCAACTTACATAGCTATTGTTGCACTTAAATTGTCACCTACCAATAACTAATCTTAGTTGTACATACAGTTCAATTCACAAAAATGTGGTAAATTAAAATTTCGTGTACTATTAAATTCTATTATCATCATCTTGAGCAAAATATACTTGTGTTATGTGCACACGAAGTTAATTGTACAGCAGGACTGGTATTCAATACATTTATTTTATAAGTTTAGCAATAACATCGACGTACCCGGCACCTCACTTTTATGTAATTTTATTTAGACATTGCGCGTACCGCTCTAATGCCCCACTTACAATCAGAAAACTGCAACTTGATTTAATCAGTAGGTGACAAATTAATACTGCAAATCCAATTACAAACTTGAAAATAAATTATATTTCATCTATGATCCTATTATAATTAATGACATAAAAAGATTTTTTTCTACTTTTCTTTTTATCTGGAAGTACAAGTCTCATTTTATCTGATAAATATTTACAATAATTTTACTACTGATTAATTTACGACGCCAGACACAAATTTCACGTGCAACAAACAGTACAGTAACACTTACTTATTATTACAATTTATATATTATGACAGGTATTAACACGATCTTTAATTCTAGTCTTAGGAATTATCTATAAGAAATAATAAGATCAATACTCATATTTAAAAATATATTTTGTCGAGTTCAGCTTTTTTTTATTTTACTGGACTAGCTTTAGGTCTATACACTCATCAGAATCAATTGCTCAAGATTTTTAATGATAAAATCGAAATTTTAATTGAATAAAGCATAAACACAAGAATATTAAATGGATGTGTAAATAAATAGTTCACTTACGCTGTACTACAAAAAAAATAACCTAACATTGCATTACTATGATGCAATGAATGAAATTATGTG
Organism: Astraptes brevicauda; assembly: GCA_018252015.1. Lineage (NCBI taxonomy): Eukaryota > Metazoa > Arthropoda > Insecta > Lepidoptera > Hesperiidae > Astraptes > Astraptes brevicauda. The sequence continues at coordinate 11,861 of DWPW01000016.1, forward strand.
GGTTCAACTAACTCATCAATAAATATTATCCTTGAATCATAATTCGATATATAAAACGTAAACAATGGTTACTTCCAGACATTTGTTACACTGCCAACTAACTTCAAGCACCATAAGATCTTTACAAAAAGTCGTTTTTATTTCATACACCCTTGTTGTATTTATTTCTTGAAAATAAGATGTGGGTGGTTCAATTTCCTAAAAAAATAGTATAATCTACGAAACCTATTAAAATGATTTTACGAAATTTTAATTCAATTTATCTAACTTTATTTTATTTCGTTAGTGTTTTTAAAGAAATTACTTTAAGTTTAAATTTTTTTTAAATGTTATATATATATTTTTATTTCCTTGGGAAGTTTCCTTTTGTTGACATTGTATATATCGAATCAGAAGAGTTAAAATCTAAGTGGACAAAGCGAAACCATGGGTAAACAATGGTAACTTGTGTAATATTACACAGTTCAATTAAATGGATATTGTACACTTTTGCACAGTAATGTTAGACACTTCGATGGTATCAATTACTTTAAAAAAATATTAGTATTAATAAATAACGACAATTAATATTTCAGTATACTTAAGTGGCAAAACCTAGCTTATCATAAAAGTATTATGATGGATCCAAAGCAATGAGAGCTACCGTTTTGCTCACCAGTTGGCTTTACTGACGATCCTGAATTATCGCTGTAAAAGTGTGTTACGCCAGCTTTCCTCAGAATTTGGCTTTGAAACACAGCCGTTTTTATTGATAGTGGGTTTCAAAACAGAGCTTGCATTGAAACCTTGATTTATGTTTCAAGCATAGCACACTGTTGCGCGTCCCCTTTTGTTGGGAAGAAAAGTATTATCTTACTGTATTCTTAGGAATATTTCTAGGTGACATCACATTGAAGTTTGCTTAAACTAACAGTGACAATAGCTATTTAGGAGACCTCACGCTATATAAGCGTCTCTAGTTTCAAATTCACACGCGATAGCCCTCATTGTAATTAAGGTATTTAAATATAACATGAAACGAGAATACGTACGTTACACAAAATACATACTTTGTTTCTAAATCTTTACATAATTTGTTTTGCCAATTTTGGGTTATAAAAATGCAGTGCATGCATGTATGAAGCGGTGGAACGTATTTGTTTTGTATTCAAGGACTATTTTTTCAATTGAATTAATGCTAGTTGTTTTAAAATTGAGTATCATTAGCAATAATAGAAATGCGAATGCGGAGACTCGTTATAATTGCAGGCAGGTATAGTTTATAAGGAAAAACGAGGTACAACATATTTCGGAAGATGAAAAATACATAAATAGTAGTAATCAATTCCTGAACAATCACACAAAACAAAAATACAGTCGATTCAATTTTGAGCTAATAGATAATATGGTAGTTTTTTTAAGAATTTTTGTGACTTAATTTCTTCACTTATACATAAATGAAAAATATGACTTCCCAGCTTCTAATAGTAAACGAAGCATGAATTCAATTTACATAATATATTTACCCAGATTTTCTAAACAAGTATTATATATAACATTTGGTACAATGCTTATAAACAAACTTATCGAGAGAACCCATCACCTTTCGTATTTTCGAGATGGATATGATTGTAATTCAATAAAGTAGGAGATATATTTTTTATTAAAAATAATGTAGCTATCAATTTATTGTTGGCTAAGTATGACATAGCGAGTATATGATTAATATGATGCCCAGATATAATAATAATACCCTGAAAGTTTAATAACATATTTTAATGCATGATAACAATAAAGTGTAGAATATATTATTGCAAATTGTAATTAAATATGTCTGTAAACAAATTTTTCACTAAACATTGCAATACTTTTACTCTTATACCTCTAATTTTATCGTTGTAAACACTCACTATGTCAACACTTTTGATAAAATATGTATCATAATAAATAGATTCAAGAATTTGAATTCTACATTTGGTTAAAAAGGGATAAAGATTGAGTTATTTTGTTGTCATCTACATTGAAATTGCGATACCAACAAATGACGTGTATTGGTTTATAAAGTAAAACTTATTGGATCTGCGGATTACACCAAACAACTACTTAAGGTTAATTTTTATCTACAGACATGATTAATAATGAAATATTATTTTGTATGCCATAGTATGCAAAATGTCAGCGAGACAAACCAGCCATTGATGCGGTGTTTCGCTTAGTGTAGACATAAACAACGCTTAAGACATGTGTATGCTTTAGTGGGGTTTACAATAGAACTAAGAAACAAGTGGAAATAATACATTATTTATTACAAAAATAACGCAACAAGATTATTATAGACATGGTGTTAGGTAAAATCGCGGCCTCTAGTAGATAATGTAAAAAATTAAATTTATAATTTTCTTAGTTGATAAAAGTACTTAATCGCCGAACAAGACCTAAAAAGGTTATAATAGAAAATATTTGTATTTGTATTGTCGCCAATAAAAATGAAAATTTCTTATTGGTAAGAATATGATTACAGATTTATTTGTATTTACTTGGCAAGAACGCATTCCTCACAATTAAATGCGTGTTTATTCCATTTCCACTTGTTTCTCTGTTGTTTTCGTAATACAATTGATGAATTATTTATTCCAAATATCACAATTATTAGAAACGCAACAAAATAATAAGTCCGGAATAACAATTACGATTATTGTTCATTCAAAAAGGATATATATACGCATTTGTACGCACTTCGCTTCTATTATTTATGTTCTTTTTAGTTTTCATTGATTTTAAATATCAAAGGAAGCATATATAATAAGACAAATCTTATTTTGTTCATATTGATTCTAGATGATATACAAAGGCAACCCATTATTCTCATTACATAACTACAGCTTATTATGTTAGGATTATCCAAAACACTAACTCAATCAATCATGTTATTACATACAGGCCGCAAAATGCAATAAAATTATTCTTTAGTTACTTGCTAAATTATTATTATCATTTATACCAATGACGTTATATACCATTTGTGAAACGTCACAATGAAAAACTGAATCATAATGTAGTGACCTCTTTTCCAACCTTAAAATATACATAACAACAGTCATGTAACTTTGAATTTAAATTCTTATAGGAGAAAAACGTGTAATGCCATATATATGATGGCAATTTCTAGCTAGCATTTGACGACCTTTTACTTTGTCTTAAAGGGTCATTTAGATCAACGTATGTACATCTTTAAGAAAGTGTAATCTACAATTTAACGTGAAGATATCATATTTTTATCGCATATTATTGATCCCTTAATCGTTCTAAGAATTCTTCACACGGTCGCCTTCTAAAACTCCGTAAAAAAAATCTCTACCCTGAATTTACGATTGATAGAACATTAGCCTTTACGTTATAGGGTCATCATAACCTTTATTCGTGACTTATTAACCAATTTCGTAAACGGAGATTATTCCAAATTATATATAAAGTCATTGATTAATAATTTGGACTATTTATACTAGTTGCGTTTAATTTCAGCGCTAGATACCACAGCGCTAGATAAGTATATGGATGTATTTCATTCCACAGTTTGGTACAACATCTACATATTTTTGCAATATCATCATTCTATATTAATAACGTCCATGTTTATTTTCTGCTCAGAAAAAATGTTTCATTAAAGTTTTCTTATGGCTCTACGTTGGCAAAATGAAATATGAACTTAAATGAATAATGGAATTCCATCGGCACATTATACTAATAAACTCGGGGTGGCTGTCGTTAGTTCGAAGCCAGCGCTGAAATTTGACGCGGACAAGTTAATCACACAAAAACAGCATACATCTTTCCAAACACCGACAGCGATATCATTAAGACAATATACCAATGCTAATGTATTTATTTGCGATAAATTTAGATTATAGCCAACCAGGCTAGGATACTTACAAAATATTAATTTTATATACAATGTAAAATAGTAAAACTTAAAAATACATAACAAAATTAGAAATGAGTTGCTAAGTAATTAGAGAAATCTACCTAATATTGGTGATTACATAACAAAACTCAAGCTCAATAAACATCAACAGAATCAGCATACAATGTGCTTACGTACACTTCAAACCTATACATTATCATGCGTACATACACCGCAACTGTACAACATGATATGCCATTCTGTGGCGCGTTTTCGTTTCTGAGGTGCCTTACCACTAGAGATGTGGGAAGTAGCCGAGCTTTCGATGTGTGATAAATCTACTATTAGTATTGCTTGATTTTCATTGCTTAGCTCTGTTGGAAATGGGTTTAACAAAGCTATCTACATTTACGTTGAAAGTGTAAGAGTTAAGGATTGCAGCTACGGACGCGAGCTAAGAATCGCAAAGTGCGTGACTATAGCATTTTTTTAGTACATCCTACTTGCTTAGCTTTGGACAAATAGCTTTGTAGCTTAGCTTCAACCTCGCTTAGCTAACTCATCTCCGGTGACAGAGCACCCTTAACCAGTAGTGTGGCAACATCGGACGAATCTGCATAGATTACGTCGATACTAATATGCCAATGTCACATTGAGAACGAAATTAGTAGAAAGGTATACTGCCGGGGAAAACGACATAAAGTGAGGCCCACAGCAAATTATGTGACCAAGGTCTTTGTAATGGTCGTTTTTTTTTTATTTTTTTGACACATTAGTTATTAAGATCACTTATTAGGACTATGGAGAAGTCCGGACATTTTGGCAATATTTAAGGCATAATTTTATGCCACTGCCGCGAGCGGCAGACGGATACCCTGTCTACATTTACCAGGTAAAGATACATTGAAAACCTACGACAGATTTGGTGCGGGTGACAGATCTATTCTTTTTTTTGTCATGGCTGCTATCAATGGTCATAATTTGCCGTATATTTATCAAACAAGATAAATAATTCCAGTTATTTTTTATTACAGCACCGTCACGTGCGTAAATATTTTCTTTTTTTACAATAGGTTCGATTTCGTGGCGAATGGTTGACAGGTTAATAAATAATTTACTGCAGCAGTAAATCACTCCGACTTAATTGCAGTTCAATAAATTAAAGGAAATTATAACTAGAACCAGCAGAATTAAACTCTCCCGAAAATGTACCCATTCTCTCTCTAGGTCTAAATGAAATAGGAACAAAAAAATATAGATACGCGACGTCGTGATTTACGCCAAATCCATCGAGTTTTATGTTATTGATTATTTGCACAGGAATAAGTAATTTCCGTGTGTTACAAGTCACTTATGATGTTCGATCGAAGTGAAGTTTTCTACGCTTTACAACTTGAATGCGGACTCAAAAACATTGGTTATCAAAAATATAATAACTGCAGTATTATACCCATTTATACGATATAGCATGCATATAGGCACCGACTGATCCAGAATTTACGTTTGGGTCGTTTCTTGGCGTAGTGAATGAGACAGACTAAGAATGTTATGGAGCAAATTGTATTTCGATAAAGAGGATGCTGTCTTAAGCTAACTATGCCCTTCGGATCTGCCAGTGAATATAGGAAGGTATACAGCAGCTAGACAGTGGAGCTGCCCTACTCATATTTATTTGACAGTGTTATTACTCTCCCTAAATGCACATAACGATAATATAAATATTCCATACATTCCAATTGTATTTTAATCCAAAATTACGGTAATAGATCGTTTTTACTTCAATATTACTTTAGTATAACTTTCGTATTTAGGAGACGTGAACCCCGCCACACGAAATACCCCATCCTAGCGGCACAATATATTTTTATATTGCAATAACTTGCAACACTTCCTTCCTTTAAATGCAAGTTACTTTAAGACATCTGTGACACTGTCATGAACATTTATGACATGAATTGACTAGTATTTCATCAGAAATAATTTCAAACAGCTGTTTTATATCTAAGAAACATAACATTTTAAGTGAAATGAAAATGTCCGATTTCTGATTGAATATACTTTAAAATCATTTAATAATAATCATAATTGTTCATATTTTGTTATTTGTTTATTTTTGTAAATCCCGTTGACCAGTCCAAATAGTTTAACCATTTTAGAGCTCCTAAGATTATATTGCTCAAATGCCTTTAATGTTTAGCACCTAATATTTTTACTATTTATTTAGAAGTTTATAGTCCATGTTGATACCATGTTAATAGATTCAATAAAACAATCACTCAAATCACGACGAACATAAATATCTCGATATAAAGCAATATATAAAATATTTTGTGAGTGCAAACATAATAATACAATTATTATTATTCGTTCAAGTAAGCTCTAGACTACCTGTTTTATTTACAAAGCGAAAATTCAGCTCATACATGTTTAATACAGAGTAAATACATTATCACCTCGCGGAATACATTGGACTGAGTGGCCGAGGTCGCTCGCGACATTTCTCGTCCTATATTCACTTCACTGCTATATCACTCTCACTAGAATATACATCATTTTTAATCGCTTTTAGGAACAGTCATTTTTTAGCAGATCACGCATCCGGGTCGGCAAGTACGTGGAATTGTCACAATTTCACTAGAGAGTATCATCGATACTTCGTTTACGAGTAGTGGGGTATAGCCTTCGAATGATAAACACTGCGCACTGAGCACTATTATGACGTAGAAGTAACCGTGTGATCATTGACATGATGTTCCACCAAGTGTCCGACTTTCACCCCCGAATACCGCCACACATAGACACAATATCTTTAACACCTAAGACAAAAAGGTTTCGTTAAACACACAGCACGTTCCGAGTTCAAGGCTCGCGAGCGACCCGCATCACTCGCTGAAGTAGCGCACCTTCCCGCCGCCGCAGCGCACCACGTCCTCCCAAGCTGGAAACATAAATAAATCGCATCGTTAGTCTGATAATAATATAGTTAATACAGCGTTGACTAATTTCTACTATTCCTTATTATTATGCTATGAATATACTACGCATTATGTGCTCAACTACACGTACTCAATTATGAATGTATTTAGG
>DWPW01000017.1:0-18805 GCA_018252015.1 Astraptes brevicauda
ATGTTCGTGCCTAGGCAGGAGATATTTGAAATTTACATTAATGGTAGTTGAATACGACTCGGGTACAAATACTTTTTACTATTTATCTACACAAATACGAAAAGCCAAAAGTGCTTAAATTTTCTAAATAAAGAAATGTTCTAATGCGTAAAGTATATTTTTTTTGCTAAGGTAGGTACTAATATTGCAATAAAAGATTTGTTTTACGAAGATGGCAATTACATTAATAATAAGGAACAATAAAATGTATTTTTTCCAAAAAATGTTACGATGATTAAATCAATTTTCTTCATGGATAATGAAATGAATTTTCTTATTTTTACTACTTTTAAAAACACTTTCTTCTGTAATTAAAACGTTTAAAGTTATCATTAAAGAGTAAAATATAAAATTAAGTTTTACATCTTTTAACTTATACCATACATTCGGTTATTCGGTGGGACGGCCCTTCGCCAAATCTAATTATGAGTTGTTAAAAAAGCCGAGCGAAAACAGCATTTTTGTATGTTTTATGGCAAGCTAGCACCGTGTGAAACGGCGCGCCCTTTGCTGTGACAGCTAATTTATAATTTTTTTTTTTTAATTCTCTGCCACGTTCTATGGTCTACTCGCTGAGCTTAGAGCATCTACCAACTACGTGTAAGTAATTTAACAAATTAATATTACATTTGACGATAGTTTAAAATATTTAAAAATAAAGCACATTGTATAAAAAAAAAACCTAATCATTAAACAATTACATTCAATATAAGTGGGTAATATTGTAGGTATTCGTATGTGTACATACGGGAATCTGTGGAAAGCCCAAAATTAAGTATTTGTATGATATCAAGACACACGTAAACATATCAACTTACCTGTGTAATTTTTAACAACACATTTATGTAAACGTAAGGATTAATGCTGCTTTTGTCCGAAACTACATAGTTTAAGTTTTAGCGCAAAAATAAATAAATAAAACTCACAATGGAACCGAATAATATATTTGCCCCAAACAATTGAAGACCAGAAGCGAAAGAGAGAGCCTCTTGGAAGGCGGATTTAAAAGTAATTAAACAAACACGGCCCAGACTCGTTAGTGAAGCGCCGCCCCCTCTAACCAATTCTCGTAATTAATCGATACCGGCTGTACGGTGCAGACGAAATATCGATTACGTTTAACGGTCGCCCGACAATAGATTAATAATCGGAAAATCGTCGGTACCGCGCTTGGATGACGAGGCGAATTTCTTTTTAAATTGACCATTTTAAATTACGAATTTTATTTACTTTGCTATTAGTTCAAGTAAATACATTTTATTAATCTTTACTCTGTAGTTTTTTATACTATATAAAATAAATAGACTTACAGTCTTTATAATATCATCAGACCCTCAGGCTCGTAAGAAGTCACTTCAACCAAAGAATTAAATAAAAATTAAGTCCTTGCATTATCCATTACACTAAAAAAAGGATGCGCTTTTACTAAACATTTAGAAAAATTGAAAAAGAAACTTGTAATATGTAGATCTTTCACATGTGCCTAACGTACTTGCCATCGGTAAACTTATTTCCATGCTTAACTGGATAATGTATGATAAAAGCTAAGTTACTCTGATCTTACGTAGCCTTGATATTTACCGTAAGTATTAGATCTAGAAGAATGACTTTTTATTAAAAATCAATTTTTAATTTACATTTTCGTTAAATAGGTCTGCAATGTCCCTAATCAATTTAAGAATAAAATTTATTTAAAAAAACTCCACGCAATTACAAATTACAACTTAATCCGAACAAGCAAGTATTGAGAATATTGTGATGCAAATGAATCGTTGCTAATTTTACGACTTTCGTGTCGGATCGCCAACAGAATAATTGGCAATCCGAATCGTTAAAATTAATTTCAATAAGGCCTTTGTTTAATTATTGTGTCAGAGTAGCGTTCACAATTGATAAATTGCGGATTCAATAAAATTTTGTACAGATCGTTCGAGCCTTCGGTTAATAAAGATAATTGCTAAAAGTACTTTTCCTCCATTCAGACGTCGACGGTTGATTAAGCAATTAAATTGAATGGTTGTATGGATTTCTAGAAATTAATGATCACTTGATGTAATGGACTCAAATCCATGTGTGAATTGCACCAATCTGCACTTGGACAGTGTTATGGATTACGACTTTGACTTTTTCACGTGTTGATACAAAATTGATTATGATTACTTATACTATTTAGTAGTTTCTAGATTCTATTTATATATACCGTACACCAAATGTTGCTATGTGATATTATTTCATAGACCGTGTTCTATGTGCAGCAGCGTTGACGTTAGTTAGTTATCCCTTGAATTTACATTACGTATTCTGACTTATTCATCTAAGGTAACGATGTACCTATATGTGGAAATTAGCAAAAACATGGCTAACACAAATAACTTGTATGCGGACAAGATAACTTCTTCTTATCTTCGACAATACGTAAAACTTGAGTTATAAATTACATATAGAGATTCAACAAATTAATTCCGATTCAGATTTAAGTAGGACTCTTTTTACTATAATCTCTTTGTAAGTATGCAGAGCCTTATACCGTGTTACGCACATACTTAACCCGTAAACAGTCGATAAACAGAGCCAGGCCCTAAGATGAGATCCAATCAATCAACGCAGCATCCAATGAGCTTCAAGAAGCGCTACAATGATTTATCTCGCCGACCGCCTGCAACCGCACCCAAGTAGGATCACGTTCGTAACTTTTTTTAATTGAGAACATTCTCTTAGAGGTAAAAGTTTTAATAACTTTTTATAACTGTTTTTGTGAAACATTATTCATTTGATTAAAGATGTGTAATTATATGAACAAAGTTTGAAATGGTAAAGCTAGTGGTTTATGGGGCATCTGTGGTCAACTTCAGATAAGACTCCAATCCTTTTTACATTGGTGGCAGTATCCACCTAGAGAAGTATACTTCTTTCTAGTTCATTACTTTTTTATGAAGAATATTACACTAGATGCACAAATCAATGACTTTGGATGAATTCAAGTACAACCTTGATTTTGTTAGGGAAAATTAGAAAGGATTTAAAAAATACGCCTCAAAAATGTTTCATTCGTAATATTGCATTTTTAGTCGCATTTTTTTATTGCGATATTAACAGATTGTTTTTTTTTATTTTAAGGACATTTAAAACTACTTACGTGGCTTTTTTAAAGAGCAACCTCATTTTGTTATTACATATATACCTACGGAGTTGGTAAATGTGTAACTCCATGACCTATATCCTATATCCATCTAGTTACTTTTATTCTATTTCAAATTCTCCATAAATTATCAGCCTTAATTCCATATATATTTAATATGTTTTTTTTCTATTATACACATTATTTTTAAGACTAAAGCTGATTTAATAACTCCCTCGGCTAGTTGCTGTTCCCGCCATAATTACCTTTTTCTTAAAATCACAAATATGGTCAACTAAATATACAGCCAAAATAGTTTTTCGAGTGAAATGTTTTAAGCCGTCTTTTTAAAAGATTTTTTAAATGTTGATATACCTTACACAATGTAACCTAACACAAGAAATTGTTTATTATACAAAAAAAAAATACAACAAAAACATAATCTAATATACCACCAGCGCTTTGATAAATTACAGCAACAATTCAAATATTAATTCTCTAAGAGCCGTAAATTGGAATAATAAATTGGATATCATTTTTCAAACTCGAGAGCATCGAAAAGGGAACATTATAAAGAAAAAACAAAAGCAATAGACAAACAGGAACAAATGAGCCATAGAGAAATTGAAGAATCCATTCTTGTTTTAATAACGCAATATTTTTGTTGGAATATCGTCCCATTAGTAACATATCGTACTGTAAGCGGAAAAGTATATACGAATTAAGTTAAGTAATATGAAAAAGTCTTCATGTTGCCTGTGAAATATTTATTTTTAAAATACTTGCATTTCCCCGTTTCAACTTGTCGTTAGCTATATTGGTACGCCAAAGCAATAATAAAAATGCCACAATTCTATAGAATAATCTCTATAAATTATTATTATTAAACATACCTACCTCATATCATTTGTAATTGTAGTTCTCTAATTTCTAACATTTTCATTGTTTCTTACTCTAAAAAGGCAGGTACAATATCTGTTAAGAATTCTGTTTAAAAAACTAAATAACTATTTAACTACCCAAATCAATTATGTCTTAAATAGTATTTCGACAAAATTTCATAGATATAGCGCGGTTATATATCAGTCGCTCGCTATGATTGTAACACGTGGCCTATAACGCCTTGTTGGAATATAGTCCAATTATGAAAGTCGAACTGTCTTGTTTAGTGCAGGGGTAACTTTTACTAATTAATGATTTCCTCCCAGTGGGATGCCTCTCGGCTTCACTTTTTAGAGAAAATAAGGATTTGGTTCAATGCAGTGTTGCAATGATGGGCCATGGACCAAGTTCGAACCTATCACTGAATTTTCGTATATAAGTGATTGTTACATATAAGTCTATAGGTGAAAGAATTATTCAGTGTTCTCAAATGGTTTTGTCTTTGTTGTTGTCACATGTGTGATTGAACATTGCGGGTTCTGCCAAGAATATGATACATTCTAACATAGACATCACAGCGTTTCCGTATCTGGACCGATCCCATCTCAGATCACAATCTTATTTGGAACTGATTACAGATTGCGTATTGCAAATTAATTGTAACTTGCTATTACGGTGAAAGGAAACACCGTAAGGAAACTTAAGTAAGTAGGTATGTACCTAAGAGTTCTTAAAAATAGTTTTCAAAAATGTTCAGGCACTTTTCAAAACTATTTTCTACCAGTGTACCGATTCTCACTAGGTCAGCGCGGTTGACTATGGCCTTAAGCCCAGACACTATGGAAAGAGACCCTTGCCCAGCAATGGCGCAGTAATGCACTGCAGTAGCCTCTTGGCATCTGAAGGATACAGGGTTAGGTAGTGGATTTATAAATATGAAGATTGCTAAATTTTAAAAGGTTTACCTATCATGAGGCTTATACAGATAAAGCCGAATAGTAAGATGTTAATTATTACATTAATATAATATCTTCTAACGGTCACTAATAATAGTGGCCAACATTGTATGTATTCACATCCACAGAGGCGAATAATTAGTAGAAATGTCTTTCTTTGAGAATTTTCCTGAATCAAAATTTATGTTATATTATATTAAATAACAATGTATATGTGTGATAAATTGGTTTACGTACATTCTCTATATTTTAATTGGCGAAAGAAGTAAAATCAAAAATAATTGTCTTATTATAATTTAATGGTAAAAATCGTAACAACAGACTGAAGTCTGCCTGATTTTAATATATTATGTCTATTCCAGAGTACATTGTAGTTTGTATCATAGGCTACTTTTATATATAAGGAAATAGTGGAGACAACTAGTACAAATAATAATTACTTTTTCGTCAAATTGTCTTAAAATATGCATTATAGGCAATGGAAATCCAAATGATCTAGTCGACTTTAGTGTAACTGTGAATGTAAGCAATTTATCTTTTGCTGGTTGGTCAATGTACCTACTCAAATGTTTATTCAAAGGTTTTCATTTTTTTTTATAAATGATATGCGTAGACACGTAAACTACGTTGACACGACATTTCTATTTTACACAAACTCTATGGTCCATCCAGAGGAGCAGTTAGACAAAAATCTCATGTATACGCCATTTTCATAAGCTGTAAAACGTTGGTAAGGAAACATAATGCTTTAATACCCTCCACTAATGAGTTGTATGCGATTTATGTTTTGTAAAACAATTTAATAGCTCGAGAAATTGCTAATTAACTGTAATTACCTCGTAATTATAGGACCATTCAACAATTAAGTTGGGTACGGAATCAATAAAAGTTATTATATTGTAGTATAAAAAGACTATAATATCATGATTATAATATTAACCATCAAATAAAACTTAAATGGTTTATCTCTTTGAATGTGTTTTAGGAACATGTAATATAAAAAATAGATACTTAAAATTTGGAGCAATCCCAGTGGTACGAATATAGTATTCTGCATAAGTAGATTTCAATTCCATGCCTCAACATTTTCATAATCATGTAATGTACGTTTTATTTATACCTTGTGTTATCAATGGACTCATACAGAGGCATCCTGCACGCCTGAGAGTTTTATAACGATTTCATAGTTTTAAGCATTATGAACTAATACGCAAACTATTCTAATTATTCATTGGGACCCATCTACAGCACTGTAAGGGGTTTGGGTCTTCAAGCCCGCCCCCAAAAAATCACTTCATGTAGAGTTGCATTTTTTTTCTTAACCAAATGGATTCTAAGACCCAGGCCCTCCCATCCTATAAAAGACACCCTGGCTCCGGCTCTGGAGTTGCTGACTAAAACACATCAGTTTTACCGGCGAATCGGTTCGCGTGGACAGTAGGGTAAGTAGGTATCTAAATGGTCGTAATATGGTAAATCAAATACTTTGTTGTGCCACATCTCATGTTTGGTCAAATGTTTAAAGATTTCATCCATTAACATTTGTTTTATACATAATCTATCTATAAAGATATATAGTTAATAATATGACACGTGTATTCTCCACGCTGACGGCTTGTCAATATAACAGAAATAGTACATGAAAATTTTCTGGAATCACATGCGAAATTGGAAAGAACATCCGCATTACATAAGCCCATCATAATGGCACACGCACCGTGTATGACATTAGATGGTATGTAAAAACGTGAGATTTGCACGATCTCAGATCCCGCCCGTAATAAATTACGATATATTACACATTAGGAGTAGAAAAGAAAGTTATTATGGCCACAGCAAAAAGGCTGTTACCGACACGTGTTATTATTCTGATATTATTACATTGAGCCGATGAAGTCGTCATACTAACGACGACTATAATTGTCAATGCATTCGAATTGTGTACATGCGGGTATAATATAAGAATGTAGATGCGGTCCGGTTTTAATATACATTTTTTGCTAATCTCTGCCGGACTTGGAATTAATACGGTTGTATTCTGTAATGGAAGCGAAGGTAGGAAATAGTTGACTATACGGCAAATCGTTCACAATCTCTACATTTTATTACAATTGTACGTTACAACTGTCAACAGTTGTTACAAAGCCACATATCATGAATACACTAAGTATTCAAAGTACAAGAAATACACAAGCTTTTAAATGAAATAAATAGGTGTTTCATCTTAACTGGCATTTCCTAAACTGCACTTTTTTGGACGTTAAGAAAAGAAACGTTTGCATCGATTAATGTAAGCAATAGCCAATTTAGCTATTGCACGTAGGATAGACTACCTTTTAGGTAACAAAGTAAAGTTTTTTCCTAAAATTTTACCCTTGCCATATGGTGCAGCATCGAACAGAACTACATAGAACGGACTAAGAGAAACCTAGAGAAATTGAAGCAATGTATTTCTGTCAATCTATTGAAAGACTATGTCCAAAAAGAACAGCTAAGCGCTGTGACTATATGAAAACGACACCTTCAAGGAGCGATCCATGTCTAGCAATGAACTTTAATTTTTCCCAAAAATAAATTATGCTATGCATTGCTACGGCGAAGAAAAAATGTATCGCTTTTATGGAATAATTGATCTGCCCTATCAGATTTTCAGATAATATCGAAAGAGAATCATCGAAATAAGCACATAAGGAACCACGTAGAAATACAACACTTTCCGAGAAATGTACGTTTTAAAACCAACACATCAATTCAATCAGAGAAATCGTGGGAACATTGACACAACTGTGATGAAGAGTTAAACAAATATAAAATTACAGAATCAATTTGCATCATCCTCAATTTGAGGGAAAGGAAAAAGAGATAATAATATGTATTACGGTGTAAGAATCACAGAACCATCAGTGAAAGAAATCATAATTAAAACGATATTATGGTGCCACCACGAGATCTTAACGTCAATGGCATATAAATTACAATCACGGATAGATTTCTCATGGATTCATTTGCATAATAAGTTGTTACTTAAAGGTGGTAGATCTCTTTTTTATGTAATGGCAGTATTTAACATTTATCTGATGTTAAGTGATCATTGTCCTCGTATGTGATTGAAATCCTGCTTCGTCTGATACGGTTATTTTAATACCTACCTCTAAGATTAACTACATGTCTATATGCTATATCAGTTTCTTTAAAAAGGACTTCAGGTTCAATATTTTAACGACGTCCGGCAAACCCAAAGGTTTGACCTAACATTTTTGTAAGCCATTGTCCTGTAGAACTAGACAGTTTTTCGAATGTTAAATCTACATTTTCTAAATCAAAGTATCAAATGAAAATATTTTGCGTTGATTCAAGACAGATATAGTGGTTGAAAATATCAGATAATCCGACGTCATCTCCAGATCATATAAGTTTGAAAAACACACTCATTCTAAAAAAGGTAATTTCTAAATCCTATAACCAAATCGCTAGGACAATAGTGCTTTTTAAGCAAATTAACCCTCGTTATGAATTAGAAACTTACAAATTCTACTATTAACACGTGACACACAAGACGAGACCATCAAAAACTATCGTATACATTCAATTATATGTCCCGTGAACCATTTTAAAAATTAATACGGCAACCTAATCATCTGCCTTGAAATTATATTAGAAAAAATATACAAAAAATCAAGAAACAAGCGAGCTTGATTAAGCCCGATGTCACGCCGATAAAGGCCATAAAACGGAAAATTGAAAAGGGCGCTTCATTAAAAATGCCATATTTTACGATTTTTAAGCAGACAGGTGAACTTTATGGCGGGTTGTAGGGTGTCTCCGGTTAAGTATTTGTATGGACAACGCTCCGATCTTATTTCTATTATGTCATGATTGCAAACTAATGTAAAATATAAATTTTGTTGTGTCGTAGCGAGTGATAGTAATCCAAACCACCGAATATGCATATATCCAAATTTTAAATTTAATAAATTTCTATCCTGGCTGTGAATCTTTCTCGAAGACAATAATAATCAGATTTTAGTTATTACAGCTAATTTATAATTGTTTACTAATGATTTTAATGACATCCGTTTTACTTGTACGAATAATCCGAAAATTAAAAAGAAATCACCTATCATCTAGACCCTTGTTTGCTGCATTACGCAAAAAACAAAATTTTATAAGTTTTTAAAAATGTACATTCAAATTTAAATTATCCCAAACTCAAGAAATGAATCCGAATGTACACAAAATAATCCGCATTAGACAAATAATCTGCAAAAAAAGTAAAGAAAGCTTGGTCACCCCACGTGGCGTCTGCGCCGAAGCGCCCCGCTGCGGCGATCTAATGAAATAAACTGAAAATCAACACTCCAGGCTCGCCCGCGCTTTGAGCCGCCGCGATCACGATATAATTACCGCTTTAATTTATCGACGGGACCCGACATGTTATTGTTTTGAGATCATCTTTGTTAAGTAGGGTTTACCCGGAATATACACATGTATACAAACGTATATTGGTATGGTCGTAAATCATTATCCTAAATAATTAAAATCATAGGCAACGATTTAAATGTTTTGTCACTATTTTAACTCATATAACAGTTACCAAAAAGTGGCTTTTTTGTAATCATTAGCAATGAATCACGAATACTTACATATTTATTTATGTATTACAAGTAACAAGCAGAGGCCTCTCACGCTTCGCTAAAAAAAAGACTGTATAATTTATATGTGGAAGATATTCCCCAATAGGTACTTATCGTAGCAGATAGGTAGATAAAGCCACCAACCTTGTCTCCCAACTGGATTTGCAGAGCAGGATCGCGTCAGTCGTGACGCGCACGGCGCTGTCGCCAGGCGCGAAGAAGTAATAGACACGACCTGTTCTTCCCGGAGAATAGTCTTTGCACTTCACAAGACACGCGGTAACACGGGTAGTCCACGTGGAACAAATGACGAGTGGCACAATTACACAGAATGTCAATACGGACTCGCACCGCGCAAGATGATGACTAACTATTCGCCTGCAGCGATCCAAAAGAGCACTGTTTGTGGACATTTTAGATCTACCTACCAACATGTTAATAAGAATTGAACAAGAACAATTGACAAATTGAACAACAATCATTACATCTGCTGGTCATGGGCTTCAAAAACCGATATTAAAAATATTTGGTCAAGTGCTGGTAAAACTCGCTCATGGATCGTTGCGTACCAAATATTCTTAGCACGAGAAGGATTAGGCCACAATTCACTGTGCTAATTGTGAATTGGTAGACTTCCCATATACACGTGCGCGCTGTATTCGAAATAAACGGCAAAATGTCGAAAAATATTGTTTTTTTTTTATGGGAGCCTTAGTAACTTTTTAGTGCGTGCCATAAAAATACACATTTTGTAAAAATTTCGAGCGTTTACCGTTTATAGTTTAATAGATAGAGGCCTGTGACAGATGAACAGACAGTGGAAGCTTAGTAATATTGTTGCGTTTTTACCTATTAGATTCAGAACCCTAAAAAAGAAATAATAATAAAATAATAACGTCAGAGAATCGATCTGCGTTATTAAGAAGTTTACTTCATGTAATCGATTAAATGCGTTGTTGACCTTTATGATTAAAATTACACTGACGAGTAAAACTTCATTAATATCTGAACTTTCCCACATACTTCAAACCAGAACAAAGTAGCTTTACACAAAGTTAGCCTAATCTCAAACAAACTACCCTTTAATTTAAAATCCGTGTCTTAATAATATATTTTAGCAATATGTACCCTTTATTAAACTTTGATATTAAGAATGTAACGAAGTAAAAGTAATATAACAAACATAGAACGTTGATCGTTCGATGATATATGCATTAATTCAATCAGTCAATAGAATGAGCTCAACCGATGGTAGCCGATTGCACGTTCATTCTGATGATGTATCGCGCTTATTATACCCCATAGGTACTGCTTGATTAATAGCTTATTACAGGTCAGTTGCTTTGTTTCGGTAGATATGAATTATTCATTGATTTGGTGTAAGTTATTGGGTCTAGCTTGGTAGTTGCCATAGAGCAAGTCTCTCTTGTTTGAGCAACCTGTCATACAAATAATTCATACATAATAATAACATGGTAGACGGTTTCCAATATCGAAGTAAATAGCAATACATCTATAATTTGCTATTTAACTTTCATCGTCGTTTATTTATGTAGGTTACATAGTGTACTTTTTAAGGTTATTATGGCTGAATGAAATTGTAATTCATCCATTTCTTTTTGTAATTGAAAAAGAAAGTTAAGTTCAATTACTTTATTCGATTATTAAGAAAAATAAAAAAACAAATTGCTGCAAATATATAAAATTAATTAAAGCTTTAATCATATAATTATTAGTCCACATTTACCAGTCCTCGATCAAAACGATCTATTAAAAAATATTCGACATCCAAAAACTATGACGGTGTCGTTTTTAATAGCTTCAAATAATTTCATTATCATTCCATGATTAATTTTAATAACATCATCCGATCAACAAAAAAGTCTAGAAGATGAGTTGGATTTTTTGTGGATTAAAATTGTTATTTTGCACCTGCGAATCATAATCGATTTCCTCATGAGCATTTCTTCGCAAGATGTGGAGTGACGCCACGCTGCGCGTGCGCACCCCTACCGTTATTCAATATATTAGATCGTTGCGCGCCTATTTTGATTAAAAACGTACGTGTAACATTTCTGTTTCGTAAATGAGGTTACCAACATCGTGCGTTTTGCGAGCCATTCACTAATTCCTTAAAGTGGGGTAATACAAAAAGAAAGTAGTCTTTAAGTAATAAGACGTACCTAATTTTAGTATTTTATACAATATTTGATAAAGTGCTGTCAGATTTAATATTGAGTCGATCTTCTTTTTTCCTTTTTTCCTTCTCCTTTTTTCCTTATGTAGATTGAAATATCAACTTTGTTCGTATAAACTTTGACTTTGCTTTGTATGTATAATCTCATTTCATCTTGCAAACCTCGCCAACATCTCTATTTGACACTAGGAGTACCTATTTATTGCTAGATACGTATTAAGAAGGATGGATTCGATTCTTAGCGTCAATATCGATATTCCAAACCCATATTTTGGAACCCTAAACGTTGAAGTTAAATAGATACCTACTTGTTAGGTATACCGAAGCTTATTTTCAAGAGCTCCAGGCATCTATTTAAAGATCTTATCAGCCGCACAGAGGCACATCTATTTCATTTAACATTGTAATGAGCCTCATACCCGCACGAAATATATGGATGACATGAAATATGACTGGCTGATGATTTATTATAACAAATTATCTTCTTTTTTCCGCCGCTCAAATCTGTAAATGTAAATAAAGTGTCTGAGTTCTGATTTAATAATAGTGATGTTCGAGATACCGGAAGACGAACGTCATAGAATCAATTTAATCGATTTTTTGTTAGTAACATTACACGTTTGTTTTTTATTCTTTGTTGCTACACACTTCGGAGTTTTTGTTTTATAACCTTTAAATAAGTAGACATTAATCTCGAATCGAAAATGTTTTTCGTTGTTTCTTAGTTTCCATGATATTTGCGTCAGATCAATTAATTAAAAATACTGTATGAGTTTAATAATATGTTGCCTAATAAACATAGCCTAATGGTTGAAAATCAACCTCTCAATTGGGGTCCGAGGTTCGTAACCCTGGCAAGTATCCTACCTTTGATATTTACAAGTTATGTACCTATATATTACAAATTTATTTTTTCTTACTACAATAAAGAAGGAAAAAATCCCGAGAAAAACTACGCGCCTAAGAGTTTCTTAAAAACCTTCATAGAAATGTGTGTATGAAGTAGGTACCAACGCGAATTGGCAAGCGCGGTGGATTATAATTAAACCTGTCATGCTCACTTTAAAAGGAGAACGGTGCCCAGCAGTGAAGCAGTAATGGGTGACTGTTTGAATTTAATGTTAAATTTCATTTTAGATTTTTCCTAACATACTTAATATGGTCTATGCATATCAATTTGTAAACTGTTATAAAATGTTTAGTTTAGTTTTAAAATACCAGTTTTTTAATTAAAAAAAACTGTTTATTGGAAATTAAACATGGAATGAATAAAATCAGATTACTTAAAACTGAGCACTTTATTTTAGACTTCCATTAAATTGATAAATGCACGCAATTTTGTAGTGTTTTCTATTTTTACAGCTTAAAACTAAGATACACAGGCTTATAAGCTTCAATAAAGTCAATATATATGGTACAGCTATACCTACAGCCAGCGTCACGAGAGCTTCAAATTTTTTGAATCAGTGTGGTGTCCGCCCTCTTATTAAGAAACGTCAGTAAAAACTAATTTGTTAGAGATCTGTTCACGTGCCCAAAGCCTTACTTGCCAGAGTTGTCGGTAATGAGTTTACCGGAAAATTATACCGTACAATTAGTGCTGTCCGGTATAAATGGACATTAATATACCGGTGAGCGATGAGACGCCCCGGGCATCTGTCATTTCTAACGACCACTATATAAAGGACCTCTACGACTACATTCGGTGGTACTTTCGACAAATTCACATGTTCCTTTATAAGCTGGTCGTGTAATCTGTAAAGCCTATTCATTTGCGTTGTTAAAATGATTGACACATTCAATTAGCGAGGTGACCGTCGGACCTCCCAACTTGGTTCGTAAATATTAACAAAACCGTTTTGATTTGGCCCGTCAAGCAACAAAATTGGTCGTTTTCTTTACCGCTTCATTCCGATTGTAGGCATCGGTGGAGTCCAAGTTATACTGGCTCTCGAAAAGGTAGGTCGACCCGCGGTTCAAATGTTGTTTTCTGCAATTACCAAAGCAATAGCGTGTCTTTGGTTTAATAGGCCTTTCAGCGTAGCTTTGCTGTGATTGAGTGAAGAACGTTTTCGTACCGCGAAACCTTATGGCCTAAACTTTAATTAGAAATGTCACGGTTATTGGTGTGCAGATAATTATTATGACCTTACGGCACTGCTTGTATGCAATCTAATCGTCTGAACATTAATCAAGTGGTAGTTAATTAAGTGGTTTCACGTAAGGTAATGGATTCGGTCAAAATCTTAATGCTACATTAGTTACCTAATTGTGGTAGCAAACTTGGTACCGCATCCTAATATGAAATCTACACTAAGATTATAAAGTGGTACAGATTTTATGTTTGTAAGTTTGGATGTAACAGGTAATCTTCATAAACACGTGCGATTTAAAAAATCTTTCTCTAATTCTTAGAATGGTATTTGGGAATGGTTCTATTCTATATATTATCCAGTAAAATAATAAGGATTTTTTGTGGTGAGCGAATTAGCAAAGTAAGTCGACGAAAAAATTATCGAATGACAGCGTCTTTGACGAACGCTGTGTTATCGGTAAGAGATACATAAATGATATCTAGAGAAAAGTTGTAGAGCTTAAAAATGCCTACACAAAAGTCCGCGACAGCATATGACTAAGTTTTATGTGTTACACTCATGAGTTCTAGCATTTTTTTAGGTGGGAGTTTATTTAATTCACCAATTTTTTTGCAATGGCATTTCAGTTTTTATGTGAGCAATGAACGAAACATTTCAAAATAGAAAGTCTTACAAATACATAAGGTTAATTCGATAGTCAAATATGGGCTCTAAATCAACGTCGAATACTTTACCACAATATTTCAATAAGTGTTTGAAAATATTTTACAGAGAATACCTAAAATCGTCTTTATTACTTGGTTTAGCCTTTCAGACAAATCAAGATTGTTTAAGTATATCGCTTCCTTTCACCAACCCTTCTGTGGTCTACTGCTGGACATAGCCCTCTCCCCTCCTCGTAATGTGATTTTTTGTCAATAGTCACTGCGCCTGGCATGCGTGTTGGTGACCGCAGTGGGTGTTGATGTTAAGATGAAAAGAGAAGAAGTACTGCTCATTCATGACCGACACCACACGGCATAAAATCCTTTAAAAAACGCAATTAAATTTTTATCAATTAAAACGCACGTGCGCTGTAGTGCATAGCTACTAATGACATCTGACCCTTGCTACGTAGGATAAGGAAATTAAATGAACCTGAAATGATCTGGGGCCGATTGTTGGAAATGCAGCTTGTCTTGATGAAATAAAGTTAGTATACGACAGAAAAGGTACAGCTATATCATTTTGAAGTTACATTACATTCGTAGATACATAGCTAATCTTGAGCATTATACTTAAATCTAAAAAAATAAAGTTCCCTATGTCTTCAGGTACCTATATATTTGCAAAATATTTCGGGGAACTAAGACTAAGTAGTAAGTTTGTCTGTATTTTTAAGTTTGGTATGTTTTTAACGCGAATGAAACCGCGGAGCGCAGGTAGTATAATAAAGTGATTGATTTACTTAGTACTTAGTGAAATTATGACAAAAGTGAGTGATGTGACTTGAAAAAAGTGTTCAAAAAAAATATTTTTAAAAATTCTGAGATTCTTTACAACTTAACCCATGTCTAGATTACCTACATAGATCACGATCGTCATAAAGAGATAATCATAAGGGAATCGTCACAAAATCTGGTCAGGGACCGGTTTTTAGAAATATATGGATTTAAAAAAAACTTGCATCAAAATAACAATCAAATTAATCGGTTTTTACAATTACGTACTACATTTGTGGAAAGTCATGCTTCTTAGAACTTTGTAGAATACCTATGTATTCTATTTAATTTTTTCCTGGCTAGGTTCACTTTTTAGGTCTGATTTTAGAGCATAATGTGCAAAAACATGCGAAATTTTTGCGCGCCATTTCAAAAGCTTTTTTGACATTCTGCCAAAATACCGGATCACGTATTTTCAGCAAAAACTTTCAGCAAATGTTCAGATGCTTTTTTTACTGTTCCCAAATACTGTAAAGTACTGTTAAACAAATTAAGATACGTGTCCGATCACTAGTGATACCATAAGTTTAACTTCCACAGGACATTCCGCATTATCAATAATATATTAGACATTTTCTCACATTCATTAATAATATACATATATTAATAATATCCACAAAACTACCATTACTGCATGATTTTCTTGTCAACCAATAAAGGAACTGTTCACAATCACGTCTGTCGCAGTGACTAAAGATTTGTGGGCAGATTAGTATGAGTTATCCACTTAATAAGACAGCAAATATATTTCCAGTAAAAATTGTATAAAGTTTTGTACTTCGCACTCTTTCTGCAAATGTGGGAAGAATTGTAGCATTGAAGGAAGGTCAACATAAACAATCAGTGTAAGACGTTTATGAATTGGCCTTATAAAAACTTTTATAATCCAATGTGATCAACCAGAACCGACAACACATATCCAAAGCACTAGCACGCGCATGAGATTTAGCCATAAGCGGTCACCCATCTAACTCCAGACAGTTGATTTACTTCCTAGATTAATCATAAGCTAAATAAGCCGCGGGGCTATGCGGGCTTCACGAATTACATTGCATTATCTAACAAGTTTATAAATCCGTTTACTTATACTAGTGATATTCTAGATAACATAATTATCCTGTTTTAAAATCTCAAAGCATATCCATCCTCACCGTAAATAAATAAGCAATCACGCCAAAACGCAGCGTTCGCTCCAAAAAACGTAATTGTGCCGAGACATCTGTATTAGAAGCCATTAAATTTGATCATGACACTCATGACTTTCGTCCATTTCGTCCAATACAATGTTTTTTATTCGATTTATTTGCCACTACAAAGAGCTCGTGGGGCGACTAATCTAACGGGCAACACTACTAATAGAGTCGTAACTCATTTGAACATTTGAACGGTGTTTAAGATGATTTCAATTACCAATCATAATAGAGAAGGGTAGGTACTGACATACCAAAGACTATAAAGCTATAAACTATAAAAACTGGAGTAAGCAAAAGAAAATATCAAGATTATAGGGCCGCCTATTACCTTTATACATTTTAGCGGTCTGATTTTAAGGGTGTGTGAAGGGAGAGAAACTTGTAAGATGCATTTCAGCCTTCCATCTTACCTCTCAGGGGTAGCAACGCATATGAGATCGACCTCTGGTAGGACTCTTGGGTAGGAAGGAATTTTATCTGGTAGGGATCTTATCTGGAGTTGATAACAGATGTCCATCGGCAGCAGTGACCACGTACGTCAGGTAAATTTTATTCATGATTGCTACTTCTTAAATGCGATTATAACGGGATTAATATGAACTTACTGTATGCATGGAATGCATGAGTAACGTAGTAACTAAGACATAGGTGGCGAAGCGCAGCGGGAGGAGATTGCGCGACCATGACAAAGCTACGAATGAACTAGGGTTTTCACCAGTTAATTTAAATTTGACTATACTCATATGATTCCTACAATCTATCTTCTTATCTTTAATGAGTTCCTCGTAACGCTCGATATTTATTTTGAACAGAAATGGAACAGCATAAGAATGTGAATATAACCCGCCCAATATGAGTCAGGCTCGCGCCTTGAGGGTTGTATTTCCATATTTCTCACATAATATACGTATTATTAGTTTAAATCAGAACACAGTATTGTTTAATTGCTGTTATAACGCGGAAACACGTGTAACATTGGTACCTCCGGGGTCTAACCATAAAGGATTCTGTGATATATGTAGGTATATATTCTATGATATTTGTGTTGACTTTATATTTGTACTTGTTTTCTGGTGAAATTTCATCAGGCTAACCTTTGCGAATGTAAATATTACGTATATTAAAATTAACTATTGATCCTTAAGTTTTATGAATAGTTTGTTGTTACAGCCCTAAGGGCGCATGCAGCACACTGTGCTTAATATTTTATTTATACCTACTCCATTTTCATATTATACAATAAATTCACAGTTAGACTCAATTTTATTATATTTTTTTCTTATTTAAATTCGCTGATGGTACCACCTTCACCCAATGTTTTAACCGACTTAAAAAGGAGGTTATCTACATATTTGACTCGTCATATACAACTATATATGTAGGAAAATAAAAAAATTAAAAGTAATTTTGCAGTTTTAGTTTTTGTGAAAATCGGCCTCGTAAGTCTTTTCAACATTTGTCGCTTATCCTTATAGTTACGAATTTCCCCATCCACGCACCTTTAAAAAAATCACGCTGTATGCTTAAATGACTGCATTATTAGACGCCCAATTAAGGATCTTTTATTTACTAGTTTGGAAGTAGCAAACGAGCATGAATTCCACCTGATAGTAAACGGCCACTGCCGCTCATTGACATCTGTAACCAACCCCAGACAAGATCAAAGTTTTATCTACGGTTGACCACAATTGCTTTGCTACTCCTCAGGACTTAGTTGAAACGCCTCTGATAAGTATGTCTTACCACGTCTGAAGGATAAATCTAAAGTAACTACTGAGTCCAATACTTAAACAATCCATGTTTCCTCCCAAATCTTGACAAAGTCACGAACAAAGCCATTTAATCATAATTTACAAGCAACCACATCCCTTCATGATGCTGCTAATATCGAATGATATATCGGAAGACGCCTCGCTAACAACCGCCTGATGATTGCGTAGGTCCTATACACGTTATCACTGCACTGAGACAAGGGTCCGGTACCAATGTTGGTCAAAGAGTATCTAAGAACAGTAGCGCCTTTTTCTTTATAATAGCAATTTAATTTAAAGGTGGTAGAACCCTTTGTGGTTCGACTCCGGAGGCACCACTGCCACACATATATCTGCCTAATAACAGCAATGTTGAACGCTACGGTGTCCTGGTTTGAAGGGTGTGATAAGGGAGACATACTTATTTGAGGCGTTCCAACTTAGTCGTCAGGGATAGC
>DWPW01000018.1:0-18330 GCA_018252015.1 Astraptes brevicauda
CTAAATTATTTTAACTAGTGCATAAACATATTTAACTAGGCAGGTATACGGACACAAGAAATGTAGAAAAATACATCTTAAAAGTTGTTAGACGTCATCCCAGGCCTATTTATTACGCGCCCTTTCTAATCCACGATGTATAATGTAAATTCTTACCTCTGGCGCCATATAGTCTGGAGTGCCACAAAACGTGTCCGCCGTTTTATCCAGATATATTTGCAACTTGCACATTCCAAAGTCCGCAATGCGGACGTGGCCATCAAAATCTAATAAAATATTATCCAGTTTTAAGTCCCTGAAAATAATTATAAAAGTTACTTACCAATCTTTGAATTTTTTATGAAGAAACGAATTTCTAAATGCCAACTGTTTGTTTTGAATACATATATCGTAGGTTTACATAAATATATTATTCTAGATGTTTATAAGAAGGCTTATTTACCTGTAAACAATGCCCCTTTTGTGTAAGAATTTAAGACCTGATACTATTTCTGCTGCGTAAAACCTGGCTCGTGCTTCTGGGAACCGTCCGCTTTGTTGTATGTGGAACATCAGGTCTCCACCGTTCAGATACTCCATCACAAAAAACAGGTGAGACTGAAATATTCGACAAATAATCGATCGTCTACGGCGTTTTTCGTACTTTAATTAAGATAAAAATGAAATAAATATATAAGCTAAAATGAAAATGCTAATATTAATTAGGTAATTATGTTCTGTGTGTTATTAGGCTCTGTATGTTAGTATTAAAATCGGCCTCTTAAGTTCTATAAGCATTTTTTGCGATCTTATTACATATTTTCGGATTTCCCCATACGGGTACACTTCAAGAATATCGAAGGATTGGTTAATTAAAGGATTAGCAAGTGAATGTATGAAAAAAATGCATTTTATTAAAAATGTGCGCTTCCTTTAGTTTAACATGTATAGTTAGTTTCCAGAATTTGATTCCTAAACGCAACACTATCCGATAGTACAATAATACAGGAAGGGTGTGATATTTTTTCAAAATAAAACCGTTCGATTCTCGGCTAGAAAAATAGATTTTTCGAAACTGAAACAATGCAGTTTTAGTTTTTATCAAAATTTTTGGCTATCCTTATAGTTACAGATTTCCCCATCCATACACACTTAAATAAAATTTACTCTGTATAGTGTATAATCAAGTAGACTATGGCCCAAACAGATGCTTCGGAGAGATCTCCGAGAGGGGACCAGTGCCCTGCACTCCTTGCAGTAGGCAATAATGGGTTGACGAGCGAAATTAGACTTTCCCAAAAAGGCACATTTTTAAGTATTATTGGTAACCCTTAATAATATGGCTAAATATGGCATAAATTCTTTAGTCAGGTTAAACTCACGTCAGTCTGGAAAGTGGCAAATAAATGGCAAAGATACGGATGGTTGGTGCCCAGTGCAAGAACTTTTCGCTCTATCAGCGTACATTCCACGTCGTCGTCTTCTAGCACTACGTCCTTCTTCAGACATTTCACAGCATAGTAGTATTCTGTGTCTCGCAGTTCAGCTAATAATACCTGGAAACATTCAATACTAAAATTGGGACGCAAATACCTAATAGTTACAAGGGATTCGTATTTGTATATTTTAATGTGTCTATTATTATCAAAGGCTATCGTACATTTTATTTATTTTAAAATAGAAACGAACATGTAGTCCATCTTATTAGATGGACTACCTGTTCGTTTAGTGGTCATTTACTATTGTAAATGACCACTGACACCCATGGTCATCTGTAACCAACTTCATATAGGATAGGTATTCTATCAGAAATCAAATACCTAAAGATACCATGTCTGCTCTACCACTTTACAATCTTACTCTATCATGGTATTTATTAATGGTCAGTGGCCAATAATAAATATGATTATAGAGAGGCTTCTTACATTATCCTATTGGTATTTTGATAAAAAGGTTTAAAAATTAGAGATCAGACAATCATGGCTTCATAATATTTAAGCATGTTTGAATCAATCTCCACCACAATGCCTTTATTAAGAAAATATATAACTTATATCTGTAAACATATCCAATACGAGCTTGAAATAAATATCTTAGCTACGAACGAGCAACTTCTTAAAACATTACTTCCTATACAAAGGTCTGAAAAAGTACGTCGGTTAACATATTAGATCTGATCCAAAGATCGAAAATAACCCGGATCCGAATTGTCTGTTCTCAATTCTTTACCCTAAGATCTCCCACGCAGTGTCGTTTCCCTTTACCCGTACAAATAATATGATTTATAAACAGGGAAACACAAGTGACATCTAGCGACAGTCACCTACTTAGCTTTTATTTTATACCTCTAATATTGCTGCTTTCTCTATATTCTTGGCTGCAAGTCAAAGGCAATTGGGCCAACTGTCTTAAAACCAGGAAGAGATTGCTTGGCATATTACGTAATATACATCTCAATTTTGATTAACCGTTAATTAGACGCGTTATCTCTAATACGCTTTCTTCAGATATGAACACGTGAGGATATTTTTAACTACTCAGAAATAGATTCG
Source organism: Astraptes brevicauda (assembly GCA_018252015.1). Lineage (NCBI taxonomy): Eukaryota > Metazoa > Arthropoda > Insecta > Lepidoptera > Hesperiidae > Astraptes > Astraptes brevicauda. Next base: position 2,532 of record DWPW01000018.1, read on the forward strand.
GTGGGCGCTGTTTTATTGTTTATTTCGACGTAATGGCAGCAGATGATAAAGAGCACAATAATTCCTGGCGACATAAGTACTTATAATTATAATGTAATATTATAAAAGTCGTTTTATAATCATAATTATAAAGTTACATATCTTTTTTACTTCTATTTAGAATAGAAAATTTGGTACGGGGTCAAACACCAAAGTTTGGATAGAAGTTTCTTACTCAATTATTATAATCACTCTCCCTTATGGTAAGTGGACATCTGTAATTAACCCTGGACAATATCAAAGTCCCACCTTCGGTTGACCACAGATGTGTTGCTACCCCTAAGTTGGAACGAATCTTATAAATATGTGGCGTTTGGCACAACACAGTTTCCGTCACTTGTTGATTAGCTTTTTTCACTAATGCTTTGTCCTTGTATTTTTATGTGCAACTTTATACAGGTCTAAACCTGAACAAGTTTTTATTTGCCGAGGGCCGGCACAAACCGGTGTTACTGGTGCGAAAAGAAAATTGTGCGTCAACCTCCGCCATAACCAGAGGTTTCTCCTGAATTAATGTTTAACTTGTCATGCTAACAACATCGTACCGCTTAAATACCGAAATATACGGGGACGTTTTCATTTATGTAAATGGAAGTGTTATTCGTATTCCCAGTGACACATAAACTCCATAAACATGTCTCCATAACCACACCTTTCAGACCAGAACACAGCAACGTTTAACATTGATGTTATAAGGCAGAAATAAATGTGGTGGAGGTGCCGCCGCAGTCGAACCACATAGGTAGAGTTCTACCAAATATTCAATACTCAATTAAATTATCCCGACGTCTACAATTTACTCTTTTCTATTCTGTTAGATTCTGTATGACGGATCATTGTGGTACATTAGAACTATATATATAGACCTTCTCAACTAAATAATAGCTACATACGATAAACATATACTACTTATAATAGCACGTGTTTTCTGACGTTTTAAATGTGGCTTGTGATGTCAACACCGAGAATAGCTTGTAAGTTGTTACAAATATTGGCATAACAGGTGAACCAGGGCCCTGTAGTGCAGGTGGCAGGTTGCCATTACAAATATCTAACGTTACAAGCAGTATGAGAATGATGATACTGTTTATGGCATATCATGTGGAGATGTATGGCTTAGTATATTTGAAATTTTTAGTAGTACGTACAAATGTTGCACAACACTTGACGTGAACGACATTTAGCAATAACGTAGGACGTTGCCAAACATCGTGACAGGCGGTCTGAAGTGAATAGTCAACTTTGTGAGACCGTAATGTTGTTCAGCTTTACGTACTGGACTTACCAAAGATCATAAACTTTAGCGAGCATGCTACCGCAAAGAAAGTCTGCTGCTTCTACCTGATTAGTCGATACTTAAATACATATATTGCTTATTTTTAACAGCTTTTTCTAATAAAATGTACCTAAGGCAGAATTACTGTTTTCTAACATTCAAATATTAGTTAAAGATAAAAGTTAAAAACTTATTAGTTTCTTTTAGATTAATTGTTTCTCTTTAATTCAAAGTTTTATGGTTTTGCAACTTCCTACTAGCTGTATAACATTACTGTAGCTAATGCACATAATTATAGTGTTATGCTAACTAGAGATCGTTAAGTTCATCGTACTCTTCGCGACTCATTATAAATATAATTTGACATTTCTTGCTCTCGGAAGCTGCGGTCGCGTCATATGTAACGATAAATTTATCTTTCGCTGGCCGTTCAGCTCTCACGACTCCACGAGTCTCAACACGCAAATCACATGTATTAATTTAATTTTATTTCATCCATTTAATGAGACATCTTTGCGTATCAAAATATTCATCAATTTGTTTAATGTGCTCTGAATTTATTAAAATTACATATAGGTACATTCTCAATTCGATGTTCTCAATTCAATGCAGGCTATTACCCTAGTCGTGCAGGATTTTTAATTTTGAAAGGCAAGGCTTAAAAGAAGAAGGGTTAATCCTAGGTGTACCTACACACAGGAATAACTGATAAATAATGAAACAATTTCATTTTTTCTTAGTTCTCTTTAGTTAGACATCTAGTAGCTTTTATTTTAGATTTAACGTACCCAATAGGATTTAACGTAATAGATTTATAATAGACTTAGAATTGTTTCGTTACGCTAAAGACCTTGGAGGAATAATAAGACCATGCTAAAAACTAACAATGCATGGCAAAGAGATATCTAAATTCATATAAATTTTTACTAATAAGAAAGAGATGCCTACAAAAGTCACACGTCATCAAATGTATCAATATACTTTTCAGTAACATCTGATAGTCGTCCAGATGAGTACAGCTCTCTTATTTTAGCAAAAATATTAAGCTTAAGAAATTAATTCGGAATCAAATTGACAATAGGTTAACTATTGTTGATTTGTTTCCAAATCAGTTTCTTCCTAAGTAGCTAATTGTATTTCGCCAAGATCCAGTAACCCTTAAAATCACACGTTACGCGAGTAAACGCGATTTTTTCATTATAACGTTTAGATCAATTTTTGGTTAAAATATCGCATTTGGTGGATCCTAAATCAGGTTTTATAAGAGTTTTTTTCATTTTTGGTGCCGTAAATAAATAAACTTCATAATTACATATAAAATTACCAATTTTCGCCAGTTCACCTCAAATATGCATACCGATTTTGAGAACGTTTATAATCGGTCAATGTGTATCTTTGTCATACACCGGATTTTGGAAAACTCCATAAATACTTACTTTACTTCTGCAAAAACATTAAGTACGTTGTATATTAATCGCTGGACATGTGCTATTTATGCGCCAATGTGACACTTAAAATTATTATAGCTTTCTATATCCGTAATGGCGTAATTGTCTCAGAGAATGCGAGTTTGTCACAGGTAGTTTACAGCTACGTCTCTCAACGACTCTATACTCATCGCCGATCTCCTGAAGACAACATACAGTCTCAAACGTATATATTTGTAGGCGAAAGCCAGGTTTTTTCTTGGCAAATTCCCTTGTTTCATGTATTTTTAGGATGTGTTCGCGCATATTTTGTGCATTTTGATTGTTAGAAAATATTTCAAGGCGAAATTAACAAAATTAAGTCGGAAAAATAGTAGGTATCCAAATATAATGATTATTGTAAACATTAACAGACTTAAAAAGATGTTGGCAAATGTTACGCAATTAGCCTTAATGATATTTAATTGACGGTATATTTCAAGTTTATGCTTTAATGAAAGTACAAGTGTTCAGCTTTATTGCCGTCGCAGTAAACAGCAAACAGTTGCAGTTTATAAGGAAACTTTAAATCGGTGAATATAATATTATCCTATGTATATATATTATTATTACAAGTCTAGCGTCTGTAGAATACCGATATATAGTTTTATACGACTTTCTTTACTAATTATACCTGACTAATTATATATATTTTGTTTTCACTAAAAGCCCAATTATCACCTAAAGGTCATCATTTAAATTTAATCTTTGTAGCCAAAATACCAAAAAGCCAAAATTGGTCTGTGAAAGATCTTTTAATGTCCGATCCTACGTGTTTCGTACATATTCATATGTTGTTTTTATCATAACATTAGCTCATTTACTATATTTTACAACCATTGCCAACTATTTCATGTGATATAACAGTTAAATTAATAAGTTTTTAGACTGTTTTATTTTTATCAACAATAAATTTTTCATATCCGGACTAATCTGATGCCATTAGATTTGTAACTAAATAGTTGGCTCGTACCTTCACTTGCCAGCTAGAAAAACAAGTCATTGAAATTTATACATTCGAATCCTATTATACTACAACATTTCTTGTGTCACATATTATGTTATTTTAACAAGGAAATTATTCTTTGATAAAGTTCAAAGAGATAATATTCAAACTAACAATCACTTTGCTTTGACGGTCAATGACAACAATGTGAAGAAAACTATATGCCTGAGTGTTTTAAAATAGTTCTGAAACTTGTGTGAAGTCTACCAATTAGCACTGCCATCGTGGTGCCCTAAAGCCTAAACCTCTCTCATTCTGAGAGGAGACCAGTGACGTTTTGACGATGAACATTTAAGAAAAGTATAGCAACACCAACTGGAGTGTTAGGTGATTTGGCCATTAGGTCTTGGTAATTTTTAGGATGTTTTTGTATTACGCTAAGCTTTTTAAGCTAACACAGCACCTCAGCCATACAGTTGACGATACTTGTTAGCCTAGGTTGTATAGATATTTACTCAATTATTTAGATGCTATTTCTTCTTTTTATATTGACAGATTAATTTTGACGCAGATATTTTACAGGACTTTACTCCCAAGAAAAGCAAAGAAACTAACTTCGGGTGTCAAACATGTTAATTTAGTCATTCATGACTAATGTGTGGTAAGTACTTTTTATTATTATTGTATTATCTGTAATAGTTTAAGTTGTGTTGTTCAATTTTTGAGCAATTGATCAGTAGAGTCCACTTTTCGCGTTTTGAGTTTTAATTCAAATGTGAGTATTTATATCATTTTTGTGACTAAATCCTCATCATGTTAATATAATCAAGAACTACAGTACTTATGTAAAGAAGTGCCGATACATGATCTCATGAAGGCTTTCACACACTTTAAAAATAACGTTGATCAAGACGTAAGGAACACATATATTAAATATCTCATTTATGATTAAAATCTACTCGGGACTATTAGGAAAACGATATAGCTCTTAAATTGATCGAATTCTTGCTATGTAGCTTATTCCGAAAGATGCCAGTTTCCAGTCTAGTTTTGTTTTTGTCTGGCACTCGACTCTACTTCAGAACACAACTGGGTCAACGACAAAAACAATACACGGAGTAGGTATATTGGAAAGACATTTGTTTTCGATTTGCAAGTAGCTTCGTAGAATCGCGAAGGTTATTTTGAAAGACGTAAATGATTTTAAAATGCCTACGTAAATATTTATGAAGTGGCAACTTCACTGAAAATCGGTACGAGTGAGACAATTCCCGTTATTGATTTTGACACGGCGTGTAGTTAATAATCAATAATATCTATCTTATAATAACAATAAACAAGTATAGTGTATATTTAATGTGTATATTTTAATATACTTAGAAATATTCATAAAGTAAGGACACAAAATTTCCGATGTACCCTTTGTTATTTTATACTAACAATACTGCCAAAAAACGTGAAGATAAAGAATTTCAATCAACAAATCATTAATCTTTCTTAACAAAGCGGTCGCAATATCACTGCGAATGGCCCGGTGGACCAATGAGCGCTTGAACCGAACGGACTTTATTTTTATCCTCTACATTCGAATTAGAAAGTATTGTTCATTTTGTAGACGTGACGCAGGTGGGTGTAGATGGATAAAAACAGATTGCTGTAATGTTGATGCTGCGCTAAGCTTTTTAGATATAGTCGCTACTCTGACTATTACCCCTTCTAACAAAATAAAACGTTCCGAATTCACTCCTTACGACAACAAAACATGTATAACTTTTTTTCTATATATTATGCTAGTAGCAAAACACATGCAATCATCTGATGGCCACTCCCATCCATGATAATCTATAAATGGGTAATCCTGGACAGGATTACAGTTTTATTTGAGGTAGTTTATAGTTCTGTTGCTACCCCTGAGGACTCAGTCGCAACGTCTCGTGTGTGTCTTCCTTAACGTTGTAATCGAAACCCAGCGGTGCGTAATACCATTGTTATTAAAAAGATACAAGTGTGACGGTGATAGATACGGAGTCGAACCAAAAAGTGCTCTACCACTCGTCTACTCATACCATATACTTGAAGTTACTACCATTTGAGATTGGACAACCAACATGGACAATTGCAATATAGAATTTAGTTTCAAGAACTTTGACTTACCTTTCCAAAGCTGCCTTTCCCCAGGACCTTAATGAATTGGAAATCTTCAATTGTGTATTTCCTGAAGCGGGGAATAGTTCGCGCAGGCGGTGTGAATCGACCGGACTTCCACAACCCATAAACAGTTGATTGCTCTGTAAGAGTTTAAAATGTTATTGACATGGCAAATTAATACGTATTTGATTCGATTACATATATATTTTTTTCGATTGTATTCGAACTTTAGAAAATTATCATTTGAGATGATGTGAACGTATAATAAATAAATGTACGAGTAACATTGCACATTACTTAAGTAGCTTATGTTGCTACTAATACAGAAACAATAGCTGTATTTCCGCTGTTTCATAAAATAATGAACAATTCAAATGGGCATTTAAAATAATGTTCACTGTGGAAATTGGGACTATAGTGTATATTTTATTTATATCTATGTGTGCTTCATTATTACGAAGTTTAGCTGCTTCTCACAAGTCGCTTAATCCGACACATTCGCTATGAGTTATTGGCAAAACTGCTTTGGCATTTCTCGTCATCTTCCCAACATTTGAACACAGTAAACATCCTATATTATTTATATGAGATTCGTTGCATTCGATCTTATCAGATGACATTTACTCCAAGCGTTAAGTCATTACTTCTTTATGTTTGAATAATTTATTGTCAGGAAAAATAAGACATTTTTAAAAAATTTGTTCTTTGTACCTAATTTTATTACCTTTTTTAGATTTTAGTTTATTTTTCAGCTTTTATTTATATAAAAAAATCGAGATTGTCTTACGCTTAGTTATCTAGGCTCTCCTTTGCTGACACACACGAAAATAATTCTAAGTAGGTACCTTCACCCCTTCATGAAAAAAATGCGACTAATTATCACCTTACAATATGTGGATAGTGATTCTATAGACGACACATTCATATACTAAATGTTATATAGCAATGCAGTTTACGCTTTACATTAAAATTCATTCAACAACCATAAAACTACGTGTGTTTAGTTTGCAATAAAATTTTACTGTGTACCTATTTATTGTTTGTTTACGTTCTGATGTAGTAAATATTATGGCATAGTATGCATGTCACATATTAATTCACCAACAGTCACTAAATCATAAACAGTGCTAAAAATACGTAAATAGCTGAGACATAGCAATATCAAGGTCGTTATGCATACTTTTGGGTGTTTATTATATTTTTATTATATGAGATTCCAACATTTGAAAAGTAAGCCATAAAATTTCTTGATATTTCTCGAGTTATTACTTTGGTCGTGGGTAGGTCCATTTATTTTATTTTATCACCGTAGCAAGGACGTAGGCAGAGGTATATCTAAATGCGACAAAGTAATTGAATGAAATCTCGATCTCAATTTAACTTCTAGGTAGATATACATCTTAATGCATGTATTTTTGGTTGCAGGTACTGCACTGTAATAGTTGTACTAATTTGTCAAACGATACGTTGGTCATTTATATAGATTTGAAATCATTTACATTTATCATATGCTATTTGTCTGTTCCGAATTAGGATGTTCCAATTGTAAGTCGGTTCGATTAATTGTAATAAATTAATTTATTTGGCATGTTATCTGTCCAGTGGTAGACCATAATTTAAACGTAATGTAATGCAAATTGTTATAATCAGGTCGGTAAGGCGATTAAATTGAAGATAATGGTTTAAGGCGTATTTGCTCTGTAACGTTTATATGTAACGTGTAGTAGGTATAGGAAGATTACAAACTTTTTACGAGTTTATGGTCTATTTGTGATAGGTAAACAAGTGATCTTTACAGTGGTATAAATTTATCGTACAAATATGTAGACGTTAGGTATTAGGTCGAACTCGGAAGCACCACCGCTACGCAGGTCATAGTATATTATGACGTTATAAATACAATTCAAATAAGATCCTTTATAACTGACAACAAAATTTGCCATGATAAATAAAATTAACATACAATGTACAGTTTTCCTAATATACTGAATTACGTAAATGTCAAAAACTAACAATCGGTGTTGTATGTATTTGTTGGCAGCTTCTTTCTTTTCTTTAGAAGTTAATTTTACGCGTGTTTATTGTCTAAATCGATTATAAATGTGACACCAATATAAAGGTATTTCAGTCTAAGAAATGGTTTTTGAGAAGAGACCTGCACTTCTTAGAATCGCCGTCGTTCTCGTCCAAGTTTCTATCGTAAAACTTATTTGTTTCCGTGTTGTTTCCACTCATATATTTGTTCGAATGTTTTTAAGAAAAATTACGCATCATTTGATTGTTATGAGTGACGGACATCTGGCGCGGATCGTTCTGGTCTGCAGTTCGCTCATAAACATTACACACAATATGTACAATCTGAAAAAAGAACTCGCTGAATGCATCATTTATTACTCAGAAACGTTTTGAGCGAACATGTTTATTTACTTGAAGTGAAAACAGGGAAGCGCATTATAAACTTATGTAACATAAGGTAATTGTTAGTAATACCTGAACATTCATTATCATGATGCTATACGAGTAGTTTTTACATGATATCAGAAATGACTCAGAGTGCACCAATAACTATTATAAATATATTAGATACAATAAAATATATTAGATAACTTAAATCTGTAATTTATGCTTATTTAATTGCATAAAACTAAGAAGACAACTATGTATTATGTATTTAAGATCATAAATCACTTTTATTCAAGTCAGTTCTATCGATAAATGGATGCAGCTAAACTTCACAATAATTTGCGTAGTTTGTTTTAATACTTACATAAGTTATTCAATGCTTAAAATGTGTAAATCTAGACATAGAAATATCCTGTGTCTAAAGGTTTATTTAACGTATAAGTACCTCAGCTTTAAATAAGTTATAGTATTACATAAATAAAATAAAACAAATGCAGGTTATGTAGAGCTAAACATTAAATCGAATATACACGAGGAACGCGGAACCCGAGGTGTACCGCGTTACCGCTTTAGCATTTCCAGAGAAAGTCCTGCCGCAGTTTCTTCATCGTTATTTATAGAAGCTTTCGAAATATTATTTGCTTTTTGCCAATTGTGTCAGGAAGCACTATATTTTATTACCTCCATCTACAACATCATCTCAAAATAGAATTTCTGAAGTAGCTTGTGTGTGAGAGCAGAAATAAATCGTATTGAAATAGAAACTTACCTTATTGTTTCTGAATAGATGAAACCTTTTATTTATGTGGCTAATTTGATAGTTGTGTGTGTATAGTTAGTGGCAGCACAATAAGCAAACAAAATGAGGAAATACTGATATAGTACATTCTAAGAAAGGAGTCACAACAATGCATACGTAATACGCGGTGTACCTACACGCTAATTCTAGATAAGTCTAGCTTAGATACAGATTCATTTCTCACCCAACCCCTGCTCCAAAAAGTCTCCAGAGTCTGCTGCATTCGGAGGGCTTCCTGCTGACGTGCTCGGACTGTCTCCACCTGTAGAACAAACTTATTACGATTTTGCCCTTTTAGGGGCTACATATTTAAAATAAATGAAAAAATTAAAAACGATATGCGATATAAGACCCACGCAGATATAGGTAAAACTTGTTGTTTTTTTATTTCGTCCCATTATTTTTATGTGCAAAAAACCCATATGAAACATGTCTAATAATAATGACTCCTTGCTGCACCAAATACTTCTGTTTTTCACAAATGTAAGATAAATATACAAAATCAATAAAAATATAATAAGAACATTTACGAGTTAGCTTGTCGTGTTTTTTGAGACTAAATTACTCCTATGACATATGTAACTTTAAGAACATGCTTACGTTCGTTATTAATTAGACAGGCATGAAATCCGTTAAATCACCGTAAAACGAAACGCCCAACGGAGCAATGCCAAAGTCTGGATGGATAAAAATACGTGACGTTTGAAGTCCGGCCAAATAAATCGACGATCATAGTAACTTTCGATTGGTTTAGTCACGGGAGCGGAGACACGGGCTGGCATCGATTCCTCATACGTGATGAGTTGCCGAAGATGATGATGGATTCGATGTGTCATAACGCGATTAATTATTGTGTCTGTCTTACGTCTATCATTAAATAGACATTTCCTTGAATTTTAAACTTGAAGATCGCTACAGTAATATTTTCCTTTTTGCTTCCCAAAAGGTTAAAATTTATGTAGTAGTCACGATTCCATACAATAAGGTAATGAGTATCAAAATAGAATACTATAAAATTAGGAGTGATGACATGCTTTCTTAAAAGCATCAACTTCAATTTATGCGATCAATCGCGTACAGGTGAGTGGTGAGCGAATGATTGGCCTGTATCCAGATAGACAACACTGCCGATCACATCACGCACCCACGCGACAACTACTCTACAACACAAACAAATTCTCGTAGTAATTCTAATATGTTCGTAGCTCGTAATTTATTTACAAAATAGTCAAAGTAGCTATTCAAGTCTATTTTTATGCTAGATTTTGCTAGATATTACACTACGTTAAATAAATTTACGATTCAATAATATCTATCATTATTGTCTTGATTGCATTGTCATATTATTTTTAATTTTAGGAATACCTATATAATTGTTTACCTAGGACCTTAATCTAACATTCGGATTATTTACATAGTTCTATTGGAAATTACATTTATTGGTAATAGAATAATGTAAAAATACCTACCTCTCCTTGAAGCACTTCGACGTGCCAAGGCTTCAACCAGAAGACGTTGATTCACGCCGCATAAATTCGCTGTCAATTTTTCACATTTTCGATGACAGTTAACATCGCAGTCTAAAACAAATAATGTCGTATTGCACGGCTAAAGGAAAGGATTTTCTTAAAATGCGAACCTACTCACGTTAAATTGCTCAAAGCCGTGCAAAAGCCTGCGTGCATATTAAGAATGTTTTGCCAAAACTTTATACAAGTTAGTAAGTAAGTAAGCTTTCGGGAATATTAATGCTTTGTGTTTTGTCATGTTCCCTAACCGTGTAGTGTTTTTATCTATCCGATTAATGTGGTGGTTGAGTTACCTTTTTTGACATAAACAAATCCTGCGGGTGAATTCGGTGCCGAGGAATCGAAACCGGAATCATTCGAGCCGGTCGAAGTTCGACCATCTGTGTTATTTTCACATTCGAAGAATTCAGCAGAACTTTCACTTGATTCTGATTCCTCGGTATCTTCTTCATCAGAAGATTCTTCCTCTGAGGATGTCTCTGATGAGCTCGAGGAGTGAATAACTTGTTTGTTTTTCTTTTGAAGAGGACGTGGAGTTGCAATTAAGACTTTGGGAGCCAACTGTTGCTTGACAGGTTTCTTAGGAGTTACTGGTACATCAATTAATGCAACTGTTGGAGGTTCTGTTATCTTAGATTGACCACTATGATTCTTCATAATTGGTTCAGCCTTATTCTCATCCATAACTGGGACAATAGGTACCAAAGCTTTTTCAGAACTACTGCTTGGAATGTTTTCAAGTTCTCCGACTTTTAGTGCATCTTGTGATTGTGATGTTGCGACTTTATCACTCTCTTTCTTCTCATCCGTCTTGTCGTTTTCCTGATTTTTGTTACTTATTGGGTCACATTTGTTACACTTTTTCTTTATTTGAATTTTTTTTGGTGATTTTTGCAGCTTTGTTGAACTTTGTTTTTTATTATTTTGGAATGTAGTCGAAGGCGCATTATTTGATTTATTTGCTTCAGTTTTGGGTTCAACCTTTTCAATTGTTTTTGATTTCAATATTTGTAGCGGACTTTTTGTTTTTTTATTCTCACTATCTGTTACTATATTATTGGTAATGATTTCTTGCGTCTTACTCATGTCTGATTTCATTTTAACTATAGGTTCACTTATGTGATTTTTTTCTTCACATATAATATTGTCTACATTATTATGAACCGTTTTAATGTTAATAACATTCTTTAGTGGTTCAGATGTACTATTCATACTATTTTTTAATTCGGCAATATTTGCGTTATTTGTAGCTTTCTCCACATTGCTGTGAACGATTTCTGTCATTTTCTTTTCTGATTCTAAGCGTTCTATTATGTCTTGTTTAGGTAAATGCATTTGGTCGTTTTCATGCAAATTAATGCTTTTTTCACTCGAATTATTTTCTTCTGAACTGTTATAGATTAGTTGTTCCTTATCTTCGGATGTTTTACTTAAAGTTTCATTACCCTCATTTGCGTCATTTATACATGATTCTAAATGTTTCTTCATATGTTCATTTTTATTTGAACCATTTACTTCTGGAGACGTATTAATTACTTCTGAAAAAGTTACTTTATTTTTCAAATCTTTTGGTTTTAATATATTTTCTTCATTAAGTAATATTGACTCTGTATTGGGTTTTTCATTATTTTCAATTTTATTATCATCATCAACAGGGGTGTTAGATTCTTTTGAATTTTTCTTAAGTGCAATCATGTCTTTTTGTTCTTTATTATTAGCTTCACATTTTGTGTATTGTAAGTCATGTTTTTCCAAACAAACTTTGTCTTGCAGTTTTTCAGAGGACTCTGCAACAGAAATCTCATTATGAGAGCAGTTGATTACTGGGGATTCTTTTTCCACGTGATTGGTCTCCATTTTGTTTTGTACAATACTTTCGGATACTTTATCTTCTAAATCGGGCTTAAGTTGGACTGCATAATTTTCCTTTATAACGTTTCCTTCACTCAATTTACTTTCAGCACACTTTTCTTTCTCCACCTTGTCTTCTTTTCGACTTTCTACTGCTACGCTCTTATTCTTCTCTTGACTCGTATAATTATTTATTTCATTTGCAACTGATTTCTTTTCGTTTTCATTGTCATTTCTCGTTTCTAATGTAACGATATTTTCAATTGGTTGCATAAGTGCTACTGGTTCAGTAGTACCTAATATGCCGCATTCAGGCTTGTTGACTGTATTTATAGAATCGTTTAATAAATTTCCCGTATCTTTTTTCTTTATTTGCATATGATCTGATTTTTTATCTAAACATGCAAATTTATTCATCTCATCTTGTTGAGTATTACTACCTTCATTTTGATTTTTTTGTGTGTCTATCACATCTTGTTCTGTATTTGTATTAGAAGTATTTTCTTCCGCGAACCATATTAAACCGCGAGAATTTTTCAATTTAGCTTCTTCTAATATTTTCTTTCTTTTCATTAAATAAACAGTTTCTCTTTTACCAATTTTGCTCCAAAAATTACCATCCTCTGGTTCAGGTGACAAAGGTTCTTCAGTAACATTTGTAGAAGTTTTTGATTTTCTTTTAGACTTAATACTCTTTCGGTGACTTTTCGTTAGCACTTCTGGGGAACTATCATTTGGTTTAGATGCGTTATTGTCAACGACGCTTGTAAATATTATTCCTTTCTTTGGCACTCTAGGCTTTTCTTCTACTGTAACATTTTCTATTACAAATTTGAGCGGGCTTGAAGGTGGCGAAATCTCCACACTTGATGTTATTTTTGCTTTCAATTTAGGTTTAGGTTTCGATATTTTTTTATCATCTTTAGTCGGATGTTTATTATCTTCGATACCGGGTGAATCATGTGAATTTTGTTCCTTAGGAAATTCCGTTATTGAGTCTAACCTGCAAATACTGCCACCAGATGAAGATTTTTTGATACTTCGTCTTTTTGTGAAGGTTTTCAAATCCTTAAGGGAATTCAGACGTTCATGTAAAGAGTGATCAGATTTTGTTGTTGTTAAGGGGCTACCTTGTTCAGTAATTTTTCTTCTTTTAACACATTCTTCCTTTGAACCTGATTCTTCATTACGATCAAATTCAGAACCAACTTTACTTATATCTAATGGTGCAATACTAAGATTTTCATTTCTTATTAATGAATCTAATAAACTAGCTTGTTCCGCTAAAAGTTCCATGGAACAGCGCCTGTCCGGCGACTTGCTTGGAGAATGACTGGCAGTAGTTGATTCAGAAATAGGTAAATGTAACAATTCCTGATTGTCAATTAAATCTTTATTATTTATTGCACTTTCAGTTACATCTATATCTTTAAATTTAAATTTCTCTACAAGTTTTTCTCCTAAAGTTTTCTTTTCCCTTTTTTCTTTATAAATTAAGTCGTCAGCTAACTTGTCTCTCCATTTTAGTTCTGCTGATTCAAGTTTTTCTGTATTTTGAGGCTCATTTACAGTAACGACTTTTTCGTCAATATTATGTTTATTGTGTTCCTCTACTGTTGGTTTTCTTGGAGAATCTCTATCTTTCCTTTTTACCGTGTGTAATCTAACAACGGTTCGACCGCGCTTGATCGTAGTTCGCTGGGGGCCTGGAGACGAATCGACCCCGGTAGCCGGTTTTTCTTCTACCCGAGGCATAAAAGGACTACTTTCCTTTTGATTAATAGGACTCTGCTTTCGAGGAGGCGTTGTCTTAGGAATAAAAGACGTATTGTTTATTTTATTTCGATACTTATCTCTCGAAACGTCAATGTCGGCAGTATTTATATTGATCGGTTTCGGAGTATAGTTTGAGGTGACATACGATCTGTTCGAGATTGGAGTTCTTCGAGGACTATTTATTCTTACAGGACTCGAAGACCCTCTTTCAGAAATCGTACCAAGCATCGGAGAATAGGTTCTTCCGGTGCCAATCCATCGCGAAGTTAACGGTGTTCGCGAGTATCCCCCAAGGGACGAATGGTTAATGTAACTTCCACCGGGGTTGAGATACGAAGCACTGTAAGACGACCCATACGGCGACACTGAACTTCCATAACTATAAGGCGCACTGCTGTAAGACGGAGATCCACTGTAATACATGTTCGACAAATGTTCCGAATACAACGGCATCGTGACGCGAATAAGCGCTCGCGCGCGTCCAGACAGCCGTGTAGTTGAGGGCGCGAGGCAGACTGGATTCGCGCCGGCGCGGCGAAGCGCTCGCGCATCAGGTGCGTCCCGCCCACCGCCGCCCAGCGCCGCCCGCCTCGCGCCCCAGGTGATTGATTGATCACGCTTAGACGACAATAATAGATTCGTGTGTCTTTTTAAATAGTTTTGAAGGAAGTTCTGAAAGTGGATCGAAACCGTTTATAACGATCCACAACACCTTCAACTCTACATGTATATGTTGCACTGTTTATTACGCGTACAATGAGTGCAACCTGCAAGTTTCATATGGTGCGAGAAATACTTTTAACAGTTTTACTTTCATGTTTATAATGATTAGCTACGTATAAAAAAAAGCTAGGTTGTAGATCTATGTAGCAATTACGGTTTCAACACAATATTTCTTCTTTAATTCGAGTTATTATACTGCCTGATTTTTCTTTTTAAAATGTTGCTATTAATAACTTTGATTTATTGGGAAATAAATATTTTATCAGATTTTAATGTTTTTCCATCAATATGTTTGTGACAAAGATGTTTTGCTATTATGACGTATTTATTCTCTTAATCACGTGAAGTAACTTAAATGAATATAAATACCTATAAAAATAATAAAAATATACTTGTGAATATACATTATTAACCTATTTCCCAAACCGATGCCTTAACCGATTGAGATGATTTAAATAGCATTGGATGCGAGTAGGTCCCGAAAGAGTTCCATTTCTTGAAATTGGATTTTTTTTCCTCCTTTACCCGGAAAATGGGAAAAACACAAATTCGCATAATCTGGGATAACTAGTATTTATGGACCGATTTCAATTTGCTTTCTTTCATTTGATAGGGTATTTCATGACAGAACCTTCATTTCTAGACCTAGGTATGGTCCGCCGATTGGATCTTTGAGATTTGGATTGGATTTTTAAATAATTTGGGATAACTCGTTTTTTGCTAATCCGATTCTATGATATGATATGGTGATGATGTAGGGGTACATCCAGCCTAGCCAGTAGGAGCTGACCAATTGGTGTTTTCGGATATGTAATGAAATTGCTAAGCAGAGACATATGATGA
>DWPW01000019.1:0-18224 GCA_018252015.1 Astraptes brevicauda
ACTACTTTATGTTCTTTTGTTATAATTATGAATTTAATCAGACTTAGATTCATTACGCTAATTTTAAGCGACCTCCTAAGGATAATTTGTCATTCGGTAACACTATAGTAATATTAATATCTATTACTGACTTTTAGCAAATATTAATTGAAAGATTAACAACATAATAACACGAAAAGCGAACTGCTGGGATTAAGTCGAGGCGTCTAGGTTTATTAAATTTGCTCAGGTGCAATTTCAGCGCAAAATTTGCATTAAATCTATAACAGCTTTACATTGTTGATATTGTTGTGATTCGGTTTGAAATATACCTTAATTAAAATATTTATGAGCCGTACTGAAGGTGAGAATTTGATCTATTACTGAATAGGCCTTATTTACTAGATGTTCAAATAATAATATAATAAATCTGTTTACCTATTTATGGATCTTGTCGTTGTTTTATTAAGCAATTATGATTATGAACCTGTTGTGCAAGATTTAAACCATTGTATTATTTGGGTATATATTTAAGATATAAGTAATATACATCTTCCAAGATAAAAGAATACTTTCTGATCTCAAGCAGGTGACGTGAAGTTAACCAAACAATAATTTGAATATTAATATATATACCTACTTGTTGTCAAAGATTTCAGTCAATCCTGAAAAAGGCTACCATTTTTTTTTTATTTTTCCTAAACCACCTTCCCTATTTTTGTTTGTATTATTTTAGTTACAAAACACATTGCTCCCTCTAGAGTTGCAGTACGGCGCGTTGCTGGAAGGGTGCGGGGGGGAGCTGCCGTCGCTGAGCGCGTGCGCGCCCCTCCCCCCGCACCTCGACAAAGCGACCCGCCGACAGCAGAAGGATGCGCGCGCGCACCAAGACAAAATCGCACAAGTTAACATACATTTGCAGGGTATTTTTGTTTTATTTTTTCTTTCTTTCCTTTTTGTTTTTAGTTTATTTTGCTTTGCTTTCTTACGATTCATCTATTATACCTTATACACGTCTTTATCTGTTAAAGTACTAAAATATCCTAAAAAAATGTAGTAAAGTTCTCACTTCACCCTTCACTGCAGTTTTTACTAAATCTAACTGTTTTAAGATTCATGTTTGTTTGTTTCAGCTCTGTTTGCAGCAGTTGAACATGGCTACCTTGATAAGGCGAGAAATATCCTGGAATCCACGGATGTCGACGTTAACAGGTATAAATTATATTATGGTAATCTGAAAATTAATAGCAGTTGAAAGAAACTTGTAAAATACGGGTAGCCTTACTTCAGTAGTATTTCTTGTCTTGGCAAACTCTTTACTGTTGTCAGAAGTGGGTCTTCAGAATCCATTAATCAGAAATCCCACAACTTGGACTGTATTTTCTTTTAAAATAAGGAATTTATTACTTACTTCATACATTTCAGCCTCAACCCAGACGGCCTGTCGCCGCTGGACGTGGCAGTGTTGGCATGCAACAGGCAACTCGTCAAGATGCTCATGGAGTTTGGAGCCAAGGAAGGGACTCAGTGTGAGTTTTTGTGTTATTGTAAAAACATTAGTAGGTACATGAATCAAGAGATTGACCAGCCGTTGAACTTGGGATCGGAAGTTGATGTATAGAGCAATGCGTTTCGGCATTTTGTGGGTATCTAGAGCATGGACAGCATCGTTTTTCTGTGTAACATCAGGACCTATTGCAGTCAGCAACAACAAACCAACATGAATGCTGCGGTGACTATGGAAAAAACCCCCATGAAGGAAAGCCTATGTCCAGATTTAAAGGTGGTAGCACCCTTCGTGGTTCGACTACGGCGGCACCACTGCCACATCTATTTTATTTTGTTTTTACTTATCTGCCTTATGACAACAGCGTTGGGCGCTGCTGTGTTCTGGTCTGAAGTGTATGGTAGAGGAGATATACTTATTCGAGGCGTTCCAACTTAGTCTTCAGGGGTAGCAACGCATCTGTGTCCGACCTCAGGTAGAACTGTGATCTTACCTGGGGCTGATTACATATGTCCATGGGCGGCAGTGGCCACTTACCATAAGGCGGGTTACATGCTCGTTTGCTACTTCCATAACATAAAAAAAGGTATCCAGCAATGGACGTTTAAAGATTGATAGAAGAAATTATACCATCAACGACTTAAATTAAATTTTAATGCCATAATTGTGACATAAATGAACCATTTCATATTTTTACTACAGTTAATTGTACATGATAATCTGTTATCTCGTTCAATCTTGTCCGTAATGTGGTGTGCGATTTCTTGGACATCGTCCAATCATGGCTACCGGAGCACAATGTAGCTTGGGTTATTCGAATAACAATAATCGTTATGTTAACACACGATTCCATTATTTAATAGCTATCTACTTTTTTAGTTTTTTTTTATTTTACCATTGATCAGTATATTTTTTAATATTGAGTCGATTAGTGCAGCATAGTCCTTACCAAGAATAAATAAGGTCACCGCGACCTAAACTTTCTTGATAAGTGTAATTTCGTGTGATCTTGCCTATCACGGGACATAGAAGAGTCAAAGCAAAGCTCTAATATTCCTGCTCGATCACTTGTGAACCATGAAGAACAGAAAGCCTGCATAAATTCTCACAGTGGCTGATGGGTATGATACTGCACAGGTATTTTTATATAGTTTGGAAATAGCAAACGAGCATGCCGTCCACTTGATGGTAAGTGGTCACTGCCGCCCATAGACATCTGTAATCAACCCCGGATAATATCAAAGTCCTACCTAAGGTTGACGTTGTTACCCTAAGGACTAAGATCGAACACCTCGGATAAGTATGTCTCCTTTACTACACCCTTCAGACCAGAACACAGCTGCGCTTGACACTGCTGATATTGGTCAGAAATAGACGCAGCGGTTGTACCGCCGGAGTCAAGTCACAAAGAGTTCTGCCACCTTAAAATGTATGTATGATACTTATGATAAGTTCAGTGTCTTCCTAACAAACTTCATACGTATAATGAGTTTAAAAGTGTGTATTCCTAACAACACCCTTCAAACCAGTGCCCAGCAGCGCTTGATACTGCTGTTGTTTTCCAGAAATAGGTGTGGCGCTGTAGCCGCCGGTTTCGAACCACAAAGGATTCTGCCATATACCGAATAACTACTTAAAACTACTTTCTGATAAAGTTCAAGTGGATCTCAAAGTACAATGTACGTCTACTCGTATCATAACAAATCACAAGGTATTTCCTAAAATGCAACATTCATTGTGTAAATGTGTACCTACTGTTATGATACATTATTCATCTGTCACTGTGTCGTCCTTATCGGCCAATCAATGTTTCAATCTGTGTTCTAGGGTTTTTATTATCAATATTCCATTCTTGGAAATATGATGTACCTATCTATTGTGAAATTTTGCGTGTCTCTAGTATACACATATATTAAATGATTCTTACAAATTATAGTACGATAGTAAACCTATATCTAGCTAAAATTATAAAAGAGGTTTATTATTATTTGTTAATTAACAAAAATCAGAACCTATGAAAATTAACGGAAGCCAACGACTAATAAATTACGTAAATACAAATAGATATAAATTCAAATACACGCCTTACCTATAGTATGAACATCTGTAGTTGATTTCTTTATCTACTTGGTCAATTCAATCATAAGCTAAGCTATGAAAACCTGTAATCAGTTTATGACCTGCATGTACATGTTGAACGTACACTGTATTTAAGTTTCCCCTTGTATTCTATAACGTACAAACACATTTATATTGCTTACAGTTAAAAACCCGGAAACACTTGGCGCCCACCTACGAAGACTGACGCGAGAAGCCGAGGCCCGATTGCACGAAGCCACTGGCTGTGTTCCTGACAGGGGTTACAGGGAAGATGCTTGCACCAGGTAGCTACATAATCTATTATTCATTGACTAGATTTGCCACTTGACTTCATCTACATAGTTTGCACACCTACGATCGATAAGGCAGACCAGATGGCATGAGATTTCTCTGCCTAATAACAACAGTCCAAGTTTGGATGTAATATGTTAAGGAAAACGTTCTTACTGATTAAGAATGTACCAATTTACATGTCGTCAAGATCTAACACGGTTTTGGCCGGTAGGAAGTTTGGTCTCAGGTAAGACTCAGATCTTATCAGGGGTTTGCTACTTCCAAAACTATTAAAAATATTTTTTCTTTCACTTTCTGTGTTCTATATTACATTTCTAGTAATAGAATATTTACCTATAGTTGTTATAATACTTATTTTTAACATACCTCTATACAGATCATCAGCAGGTGGTCAGGCTGGTACCACGGGCTGTGCTGGCGGAACAGGCTCCGAGAAAGATAAACAAGCTCAACATTGGGAGAGAAGAGTGCGAACATTGAAGTAAGTATTTACTTTTTTTTAAATTCGCTTACCTACACTCGTAGCCTCATAGTAGGATTTCCTCCTGTGTCATGAGTGCCATGGACATACATAGACGAATACACAAACACAAGACCCAGAACCGAAATCTGAATTCATCATTCAGATATCTGTCTGGTTGGGGATCGAATCCGGGACCCACTGCGTGGCAGACCGGTACGGTGACCGCTCGACCACACGGGTCGTTAAATTTACTCGATAATGTACAAACATAAATATATAAACACGAAAGCAAATAATAAAAAGCAAAGAAGCGCCTAAGTACTTACATATTAAAGTATCCGATTAAAGAAGCGGTGACTTGACTGACTGAACATCTTAATATCAAACATCGCAAAAGCAGGAATCTATCTGAGAGTCTTATTAACAAATCGAATCAGCTTTTTTTCCTTTTCCTGGTTTGTAATATAATAAGCACAAATTTCAACAATCTTTAAACCCGGATGTCCAGCAATAAAGTATCTAACTACTTTCTTTTCAAAAGTCTAGTTGTGACGTGATATCCGGCGTGAGTGATAAACATTAAAATACCATCAACAAAGCAACTACATTTAAATCAGCTTGGAGATGTTTTTAAATTTGTAGTAGTGCATGATCAGTAGCAAATAAAGAAACAAAATTTGTCGTCAGCAAATAAACAAAAAATATTAATTATTAGCTAATACATAGATACTTAATATTATGCAATCGTATTATCATTAATTTCTTCAATCCGAGTCACTTTAATGTTAATTTTATGCAACTGACCGTAGAGTAGAGTCACGTGGTAGCCAGCGCAAATGGTTATCGGTTTTACTCACTGTACCTACGCTTCTACGAATGTAAAAATGTCTTCAAGCTCATTTAACTATAAACGTTTATCCAGAGCTTTCGCTCAGAATGTAAACACTGAATTTAAAGAACACAGGTTTTAAGGTGGTAGAACCCTTTGTGGTTACACTCCGGCGGCACCACCGCCACACCTACTTCTACCTCATAACAGCAGTGTTCAGCGCTGCTGTTTTCCGGTTTGAAAGGTATGGTAAGGGAAACACATTTATTCCAGGCAATCCAACTTAGCCCTCAGGGGTAGCAACGCATATGTGGCCGACGGTAGGACTGTGATCTTATCTGGGGTTGATTACAGATGTCCATGGGCGGCAGTAGCCACTTACCATCAGGTGGGCTGCATGCTCGTTTGTTATATTGATCATAACATCGCATTGGCTTTTACGGTACAATAAGTGTTAAGCGAGAAATTTCAACATTATGATTTTATTTCTAAATATTACATTTAATATTATTTCAGGTGGCTGTCAGTGATGATCTTTACAATTTCATTCATGATTTGTGGCTACAAAATGCTCCAATTGGAGAACTATCATGAAATTCCGATGATGACGAATATCAATGGATATATGCATGATGTAATAACCTTATTGATGAAATATTTGAATGAAATAAGATTTTTGGAAAGATAGATACCTTAAAATCTATCCAAGGAGTGTGTTTACCAGTTGTGAGTGAATATTTTATGTGTCTTTGTTTATAGTTTTTTAACATGTCTGTATATCTTTATATTTTCCACATAACTATATGAAGTTTTAATCAAGGGTATCGAAGAAGACATAGTCTTGGTCACAAATATATAGGATAGGAGAAAATCAAGGATTTTTGCCATTTTTGTACATTGTTAACATGTAGGCATAGAGAGTATGAATTAGAATAGGTAAAGAGTGAGTTTTTTATTCCATACTAGTCACGCAAAAATATATTGTCGGGGGTCGTATTAAATATTCTGGTTTTGCACCATTTTTTATTATTTATCGAGTCTTCATTACTCGTATGTGAAAACACGTAAAAAATAAGTGGTACATGTATTTAGTACATATTATTGAAATAATTGCTACCAGTGATGTATTTAAAAGAAATAACAGCTGAATTATAAGATTTCCCTGTCTTTTGTCTATTATATTGTCCAGTGGGGTGAATTATAAAGATATCATTTGGCAATGTCATAAGTACTTTTACAAGACTATGTACTGGTAGAATTGGCAGATGGCAATATATGTTTAAGGTTACAAGACTAGATTTGAAAATTAACATTGCCAGTTAGATATATTCGAATAATTATGTTTAACAAGACTTTATCTAGAAAACGAATATTGCCAATTGACCATAAACTATTTAACGAAAAGTATAACATGTTATATACATTGTCAATTGGCAATGTACTAATAAATTAACATAAAAACACGTTATAATCCAAAATGTCATTGCTCATGAGACTATGGTTAGAAGCGTTTTCTAACCAAAAGGCAAAATGTGAAGTAAATTTCTATATAGAAATTAGTGCATTTAGATTAGTGATTACGCAAATAATTAAATATAATAGACATGAACTAGAAGGTGAATGAATTGTCATAATAAATGTCCTTGTGATAAATATGTAGTAAGTGTGTTGTGTAAAATTGTATATCATCATTGACCTGGTAAAGAAATGGACCGGTGCTAAATTCACGACATCGTGTCAAAAGAAAATATGTTTTCGTAAAAGTCAAGAGTACGTGTAATTTTAGCCTTATTTTATTATGGGTGACACATCTGTACAATTTCATGATGAATTTAAGAAACTGTAATTTAAATGGACGCAAATTGAGCCCAATTCTATAAAGATCCGGTTGTCATTTTAATTGACAGTTAAATTTGTGAATCAAATCAGCTCGTGTCGGCGCCTTTTTAAATGATACTGTTGTTGCCTATACATGATCAGTAACATTTAATATTCAACGATAATTTTGTAATCCATAAATATCATTTTCCGGAATCAACAACGCGATTCCAACAACAGCGTATATAACCTGTGTTATCTGGCGCGTCATTTTCGCATCTTAATCATTTTTTTTTGTCCGGATATGTTTGGATGCAGTCCCAATATTGTTTGTTGCCAGGTCAATGTTTATCTTTATTAATTTAGTATAAATGTTACTAATAAGATCGCAAATATTACCTTAGTGCACTTGATTTACGAATGTTATTATTTGACGAAAAAACACGTCTCAAAATGATTATTAATTTACACATTAATGCATAGTATTTGAATACTTAATGTATTAAGCACCTGAAATGCACGTCATGTAATGCCATTACACAGTAAATTTATTACAATAAATTAACAAAAATTAACATGTATTTTAAAAAAGTACTTTATGTACACCCGTATATTCGCCCATACAAAACGGTAATGACTACTATGACTGATGACTACAATGATATTAGTATTAGATGAAACTTTTGCACTTACAACCATATTCAAAATCTGCATAATTTTCTCCCATATTATGTTTAATACGTCAATGTGTTATTTGTAATTGTTTAGTGGATAACTACTTAAATTGCACTGCGTGATTAAGTTGTGACCCATAAATAATGGAAAAGTATTGCGTTCTTGCATAGAAGTGTTCCTATGAAATCATTTAATCAGTTAACATGGAAATTAATAAAAAATATATTTCTACACGAACACCCATACACATTTATGTAGCAAATATTAATAACCGTATACATTATTTACCTACAAAGTAGTGATCCCAGTGAGGTAACTTTAATAAACAGTAGAAATCTCGTTGTATATTTTGCACAACAATGTATATGCAACTGCACTTATAAATATGTGATGAAGTTTATACTACTGCTTAAGGAGTAACAGATCTGTAACTACTGTACGTCTGCTTATCTAGTTCACAACAAAGGAGATGTTTCTTTTATAAAAAGAAATGGTCATATTTCTTAAGCTTTCTCAATCAATATAGGGGACGTCTTTCATTCCGGTTCTCTTATATGCTGATGCTGCGTTTGCATAACGGCGTTGAGTAATGTAATATGGGTCTCAAGGGCTATCCTCTTTGCCCGGGCAGTTCTCAAGACGTAGAATACCTCCTGGACCCATAATATTTAATTCACAATATTACAACATTAATTAATATGTGCTATAACGAATAATTATCAAAGATTTAGGTGTATCTTTTACATCAATACCCCACTATTTATGGTTTTTGTGGGTTGTATTTACATGAAACCCACTTCGTGAATCCGCTGCATGATTACATGTCATATTTTATAACCAACGAGCTTATTACGATCGCGTGCAACCCTATGAATGATTTACATTTTCAAGTTGGTCCTATCACGAAGAAATTAAAGATGTATTCTCTGCCTTTGCTTGGAAGTCAGTAAGATAACTCAATATTTAAAAAATATTCATATTGAGGGATAGATTAAATTTAAAAAACAGCTTCTAGTATTCACTTAGTGCAAAAAAACGAACTTAATGGTGGTCACAGAATGACATTTAAATATTTATTTGTATGTATTTACATGAAATATACTTCTTATACTGAACTATAATATGAATTACAAGTTAAAAATCAGGGCACAATATTTGTATTAACAATATTATAGTCAATATTATATACCATTTCAAGGTAGGCATGTAATTGTTGCAATTTGTAAGTACTCCATTTAAAGTTTAACCTGAAAGCGTATATTCTGATCTCTCCCATATTGCAGACTATTTATATATGTATTTACAGGGGGGTTTTAATTGATGTTACATGTTTCAAAGTAACGAAATAATATGCGTAGAATTTTCGAAGAAAGACGGTTGGCCTATTTTTCAGCAATAGTTTTTGTGCCTTTAAATACAGCATAAGGTCCGGTATCCACGAAGGTGGGCTGAGGGCAGGGTGATTTATGAATAACTCATACGATATCGCTATTCCTACGGTCCTGTTTATCATCAAGAAATGGGTGGTATTAGAAATTGTAATAAGAGGAGATATCACATTCTTCTTTGCCTAAGCAGGATTTACGAGGGATATATACTGCGAGTACCTTACAACTGCAAATAGCATACATCTGCACTTCACTTCAGGCTTCACACGGATTTTGGTGGATACCGGGTCTTTAGCACGTAACTTTAAGTGTATATTTTTATAAACACAAGATTTAATGTATGCTTGTAATTTATAAAATTAGATGTCCAAATAAAATAGTAAATACAGTTTTCGATTTTTTTTTCCATTTATCTAGCAACTGCCCATCGTGACATCCTATATATTACTTATTTATGCTATTAAAATTATTTCCTTTTATTATTATACTTTTTGCTTGAGATACAACGGTTGAATTCAGTTTAATAAATTATATAGGATAGTATACTTATCCGAGGCGTTCTAACTTAGTCCTCATGGGTAGCAAAACATTTGTTGCCAACCTTTAGATAAGACTTTTGGTCTTTTCTGGGGTTGATAACAAAAGTCCGTGAGCGACAGTAGCCACTTACCAATAGGTCCACCAAGGAACGATATTCTTCCAAGAAACAAATAGAAAGACAAAAATATTGTAATTGTGTAATTCGTAAGTATATACGGTGTATACTTTCACAATGCTATTAGTAATAATTTGTTATTTGACGTTACAAAACGAATCAGCGTTTTTATATTTGAATATTATATAACTAGATTTTTTATGTTATGAAAGTAACAGACGGACATGCAGCCCATCTGATGGTAAGTGGCCACTACCGCCCATGGACATCTGTATTCAACACAAGATACGATCATAGTCCTACCTGAGGTCGACCACAGATGCGTTGCCACCCTTAAGGACTATGATGGAACGTCACGAATAAGTACATCTCCCTTACCACAGTTAACACTGTTGTTATCTGTCAGAAATAGGTGTGACTGTAGTGCTGCCGGAGTTAAACCACGAATGATTCTACCATCTTTAAGATTACTATAGAGGTAAGCTGCTAGTTTAGTACAATCAATTACTAGCGATCCTTTAAAAATAAATATGGTGAAATTTAATTTAATTGGGAGATTTGGTACTAATTAAACCTAGTAATAATAAAATATTTTTAATATATCAACACAATATTTACAAAGCAACAATAACATTAAAATATATTGGTTTAATTCCTGATAAAAATAAACGACAAAATGTCTTATTATTGGTATAAAAAGGCTGTATAGATTGTACTTCGTTTGTCAGATATAAACTAGCAACACTTAAAAAAGCAGTTGTAAGTAAGTATTGTGACAAGTAACCTACAAATAAGATAAGACTGATTTTGTATTGTGTATATTATTTTATACGTAAATTTATAAGTTTTTTAGTGAAATATTCTGCTGGCGTGGACTAACCAAATTGTAAGTACTTTGTTTTTATTGGCTGTGTATTTGTAACCACCATTGATGTTACGTTCGATTTGGCTACTGTTAAAAAGATAGGTACGTGAGAATAATTTTAACGGCTTGACTAAATCAAACATCCTGCAATTAAACGTTTATTGTTGTAAATAAAGTAGTATAAATATTTTAAATGTGAAATTCGATACAATAGGCGCTTAAAATACGAATTAGCGTGTTCCGTGAATCGGGTACATAATATAACAACCAATTTTTATTATTGTCTATCATAGTTCATATATGAGCTTCCGGTGGTTGCCCATCACAATCTTGGTTTGTGGAGACAATAGACAAACGAAATAGATTATCTACATTTTTTCGATGTTAAAATCTTATTTTTAAAAATGTACCTGCTTCACCAGCAAAATACCGAGCTTATTGCTCAATAGTAATTATTTTATTTATTCTGGACCAATTCTGTGGCCATGGAAAGTCTTAAATTAACGTTATGGTCTATAAAATGTCTATATTTTATTTATGTAAATGCCTATGAAACCATGCCTATGAAACTAAGAAACCAAACAACAATTTTACCAACCACACACACAACCACCGTTATGAAATAACAACAGTCTTCTTTTCCTTCTGTTTAGTTTCTTGGCTAATACTTGTGACACGGAATTTAATGATATGTAAATGCCACAATACATACATGAATTTATTTTGGTAAAATGTGGTGGAACTCTTTGTCGTTCGACTCCTGGAAGCACCACCGCCACAGCTCTTTCTGCCTAATAACAGCAATGTCAAAAACTGCAGTGTTCTGGTCTGAAGGGTGTGGAAAGGAAGACATACTTATCTGAGGTGTTCCAACTTAGTCTTCGGGGGTAGCAATGCATCTGTGGTCAACCTCAGGTAGGACAGTGATTTTAACTGGGGTCGAATACAGATGTCCATGGGCGGCAGTTACCACTTACCATCAGGTGAACTGCATACTCGTTTGCTACTTCCACACTATAAAAAATGCTAACTTATTTAGATAAAAAGGATAATGTAGTATTGTATTGTATGTAGTGTAATTATGCTTCAGGGCATTTGTCTGTTGTATTTGGATTTGATTTTGTGGTAATGAACTTACTCGAATGGTGTAATCTTAGTAGAACTTATTCCAAGAGGACTATATTGAAGTTTACAATTTACAACACATAAAAGATGTTAATGAATAATTTTGAGAAGTGCACTTTAGCGTAATTACATGTAATATTTATAAAAACTTCCTAAGTCCATACCTCAAGAAATATCACTTATTATGATGCAATGAACAAGTTGATGTAGAAAAAAGATATAATTTTTATAAAAGTAATCAAACCACTTAATTAGTGAATATTTACTGATCATGATATTTCTGTAATACAAAAAGATAGATGTGATATAAATAACTAATTATAAATCTATAAACTTACTTTGGTGTTTTATAGGAGGAATATTCATTGTGAATCACAGAATCCCACACATACTAGAATACTCATGTGTCCAAATCACATGTGAATCTCAACCAAAACCTCCGAGCTCTAGATTTTTTCTTCCCAGTTTTAATTCCAAAATCCTTGTATGGGAACCGGTTTGTTACCAAGCATGAAATAACAAGATTATCTGAAACACATCACTGTTTTAAAATGTGCTTATTTCCATGTTTAAATATTACATGAAATATTTCAAAGGTAACCCTTTGTGGTTCGACACCACCTCCACACCTATTTCTGCCTTATAACAGCAGTGTTCAGCACTGCTGTGTTCTGGTGTGAAGGGTGAGGTAAGAGAGATATACTTATTTGAGGCGTTCCTACTTAGTCCTCAGGGGTAGCAACTTATCTTTGGCCACCTCAGGTCGGACTGTGATCTTAACTGGGGTTTGTTACTGATGCCCATGGGAGGCAGTGGCTTCTTACCATCAGATGGGCTGCATTCTCGTTTGTTATTTCCCGAACATAAAAAAAAACATAATTGTCTAATTCATTGAATATTTCTGGCATGGGCCCTTTCTAAGTGATTTAAGTGCATGAAAATATTTTATCATGTTATGTTTAGTTGCCAACAGATTATACAGTGTTGGACACACCCAGGTTTCACTGGCAGAGAATGCCATAATGCATTAAGTTTGCCCTATTGTATTTTAACTTTATATCAGGTTACAACAGGTTGGTACAGTAAAGATAAAAATAGTTCTCAAAGGGCTTTAAATAGCCTGTCAACAATATTTATACAACCTTCAACAAAGCATAAGTTTCATAACACCAATAAATGAAGGTAGTAGAACCCCTTGTGGTTTGACTCCAACGATACCACTGCCACACATAGTTCTGCTTTATAACATTAGTGTTAGGCACTGCTGTGTCCTAGTTTGAAGGGTATGATAAGGGTATGTCTCCAATACCATACCAATACCATACGTATCTTAGGACTAAAATTTTATCCTCATGGTAATAATGCATTTGTTTGTTTTATGGACCTTATTTGACCAACCTTGATTTTATCTGGGATTGATCGTGGGTATCCATGGACGGCAGTGGCCACTTACCATCAGGTGGACATACTGTGAAAGAAGAACACACGATTGTATCAAAAAATAGGTAGATCTTTTACCATAGATTGCCATTGACCTTGTACCCAGTCACTTTTCTTGTAAACGTCTCATCATCAATTCAGTTTTACTGATAGAACAATCCTGATGAATGAACCATCATCAATCGCAATATACGGAAATATACATATACTAGTCCTACCAGCGGCTACGCCTGCATGGATATCGTGTATATAGATAGATATAAACATGCCTCAAGAATTGCACTATCAGTTAGTATAAGTCGTACAAAAATCTGTTCAGTACATTTTGAGAAAATCTATCACATACAGACAGACAACTTTTGGGGACTTTGATTTATAACATAATAGAGTTACAATGTCATTAAATTTTTGTTGATTTTTTCAGTTTCGGATATCAATTTCTATACCATAGGTTATTTCTATATTATAGGAGTATGTTACTAAACAGAATGCAATTCACTCTGCGTTATATGTATTATGCATTGTATGAGAGCCTGCCATTGTGAAATATTAGTTTTTATTTCTCGGCCAACATTTTTCCTGAAAACAACGTTCGTGGCACGAATTAACATCTCCATTCAACGCTATAGTGTAGGCGTATAAGACAAAGGAAATAAATTTCCGTTAAATTTGTTCCGCCGTGAACGCACGACCACTTGCAACCAGCGGAGAGCCGTAATTTGCAGACTCCCGCTGGCTTTATATCAACTATATTACCGCCACACCTCTCTCATTTGTATTTAGACATGCCTCATAAGACTTCACTGTTTATACATTATACGTCGTTTATACATTATACTTAAATATGTACCCATGTAATGGACGCACTTTTATGGTATTTTTTGTTAATAGCTGATATCGTTGTTTGAATCGTTTTCATACATGAAAATACAGCATACATTTAAGTCCCAACCATAAGGAAAAGTATTCATATAAGACCGGTTAAGGGGCTTTGAATAGAACGACGGTACCCTTCAGCCCGATTTACCGATCAGCCCTTACTTACAATTTAGGAGTTCTATTCAATAAATTGTGAAAAAGCGTTAAGTAAATTCTACAAAGCTATGGTAATGTGTTCATATACTATTGAGTATATAATATAAGGCTGGACACGGAAGTCCTATTAAAGTGAGAGGGGTTTAGGCCATAGGCCCCGAGTCCACCACGCTGGAAAAATGCAGGTTCTAGAGGCGTTGAGTTTTTTTAAAGAATTCGCAAGTCTATAGCGAAAAACTATATACCTAACGGTGTTTTCTTTCATCGTTAATGATAAATTACTTTCGAATACGATCATAATTCCGATAAATTAATGTTGGGATGACGTGGCCTGGGATACGAACCGTGGACCCCCAGATTGAGAGGCCGCATTCCAAACCACTTCACTATAACTATCACTTCTAATTATAAAGATAAACTAATCGAATTAGCAACATACTTTTTAACAGACTGTCAAGGAAGGGTTATGTTTTTGGCGCGTATCTTGTACGTAAATTTCTTTATTACAACGGATCATCCAATTTATATTATTTATTTTATTTATATTACTCATACATATTGTTATAAACCGGATTCTTTATATATTATTACTTTACAAATTGCTTTTTAATTACCCATGTAAAACGAATTATGAATAACTACAATCCAAATGGAGAGTTACAATGTAAACTTCGCGGTTTCACTTATATTAGGTACTATATTTTTCTTTGTTACAATACTATTCTTTAAACTTTTAAAATAACCTTTTAAAAGTGTCAGGACCTTTCGTGGTCCACCCCAAGTAAAACTAATCTTAGCTGAGGTTGATTACAGATGTCCATGAACGACAGTGGTCACTTGCCATCAGATGGACTGCATACGCATTTACTGCCTCCGTATTATAAAAAATTTAAAAGAATACATTAAACATCCTATTCTCAAGAATGTAATCGAATCATCACCTAAACTTTGTTCTCTCACTATGCCAAAATTACTTAGTGTTAAGTATTGTGTCTTAATGTAATTTTACACGTAGAAAGGGATTCTCCGCTGCCGAAGTTTACAGTAATACTGCCTACGTATTTTCAGATCCTGAACAACAAAGGTTATTAGAATTTTTGTGTGGGCTCGCCTTTATGTCAATTTCACTGTTATTATTTCGTTACAGACTATTCCCTTACCAATTACGTTCGACTTTTCGCAACTATAATTTATTAAATGTCAAGTTTTATTCATTTATTTGAACAAATTTCTGTGTAATTATTGTTCGTTAAATATACTTCATATATTAAAAGTTATTTAATAGGTTTTGAGTGCATTCTTGTCACTTAATGGCCAACAAATGCGCATAACAATTTACGTATCGTTAACTACTTACTACTTGGTAGCGTTTTATTGTGACCCAATTAACATATTCCAACTAAATAGACGGATTTTCTACTAAAATCGGATGCAATGCAGATAGTTCAATATTTCTTTTAAATCTATTAATAGCTGTAAAAGATTTATTATTCCCGAGTCCACTGGAGCTACTGCAGTTTAGGGTTAACTTTTTGTTTACACTTCACAGTATTAGTTTGACTCAGGTTTTGGTATTCGGAGTTTGGGTATTATTCGGAAGTAGTGATATAGCTGGGTTGTGATAACACAAAGATTTGCGAGCTCCTAGAAGCTGTGCGGAATGGGCGCGGGTGGCAGGATGCGCCAGGCGGGCGGCGCATCCGCCCTGCGCCAGTGCCGCCAGTCGCCCGCCGCCGTGCGCCCGGCCGGCCGCCGACTCTACGCACCCTTTCGCTGTCTCACACTAACATGACATGTTTAACTCGAAAAGCAATGAAACATTGTTAAATTATATGAAACTTTTAACTATATTTGGACATGTTTTAGAATAGAGTTCATATTTCATGTTTAACACTTTCAAAGTCTAAAGTTAACGTTGTTTATATATGTTCTCGTCTAATTATGTTCAAAAGTTGTTGTGCTAGGCCGAATAAAAAAATGAGCAAGAATAAATCTAAATCTCAGGAGTTTAACGTGAAAGATGACAAGGCTGTCTTGGAAAATAAAGGAAAGTCAGAAGAGGTTCTAGTTTGTGCAATGTCTGAACCCGAAGAATTCACCGAACCGCTACCTGATTTACCAACGAAAGTTGACGATAAAAAATCTAAAGAAGTGCTTATTAACATAGAGCCCGATGTTATACCCGATACTGTCAAAAATGAAGACAATATTGATGAATCCCCCAATGACACCGCAGAAACGGATGTTCTTGATAAAGTTGTTACAAAAAAGGATATCATGAACAAACGATTCTCAGTCGACTATAAAAGAAGTAAGTTGGATTTTAAGCGTTTTTCCGTGGACTGCAGTAGAAATTCAGCAACTTTGGAAGAATTGGCTAATCTAGAACAGGAGTTGGCACGGACTATAGTCGATGTACGGCCGGGTAGACGTAAATCTACTGGCATTTTGAAATCAACTACGAGTAGTAGTAACAATGATGTAAATGAGCATCGCGTTAAAAGCAGACAAGAGTCGTGTTCGGATGATGACGAAGTTTTTGAGAAGCCTGTGATTACTGAAGGACATTCGGAGGGACCTCGGGAGCCGCCGGCGACTCCCGTGGGTCGCGACGAATTGGCTTTACGAAGGCACAGGTTCTTTTCCGACCTAGTTTGTGCTGCTCGGGCAGCTGTGGAACATCGAGTCAGATTTGATCCTCTTGGACCAGTTGTCGCTGATTCAGGTAAGATTCATCCGAAAATTTCCTATTTCTCTCAAATTGCCTATTCATTGTTTACAACATAAATCTGAGACTGTGTTATATCCACATTTAATTATGTCAAACTATTTTATTTAATATTTGTGTTAAAAGTTTATGCAATACTAACATGATATTATGATTTTGTCATATCAAATGATTAATAGTAATCAAATGCGTGTTTTTAGACTAGACGAAAATCGATGCTGTTGGCAGAGGTCCAAGTAAGCGCTCCGCTTTTGTGTCTTTGACCCTCTCCAGCCTCCGGTTTCACATTTTAAGTCAAAATGCAACCCGAATTCAAATCAACGCTCAAGATGATTGACTGATATTACATATTTTCATAGTAAAAGCGTATTAAAGACCAAACTTAAACGTTGAATTGTTAATAGACCCGCGTGGTTTGTGTTTTATAGATGAATCTAACTAATGAAAAGAATCCCGCATTTAATATTTTATCCTCTACGGTTGATGATACGAAAGATAAGTCCAATTAAGAGCTAATTAACTCAGCAAGCTTGTAAAGAATTCGTAGTTCATTCGAAGTGAAAATTCAAATTACAAAAATCTATTTCTACGTTTAAAATACCACAAATACTGGATTAATTTATCACAAGAAATGCCAAGCTCTGGATAATGTAATACCGTTTTGTATAAATTACATTATAGCGTTTCAAACGAGAATTATCAGCATTCAATCGTTACATTTTATGAGCAGAGAATCACTTAATTGATTAATTGAAGTTTAATTATGTCCGTTCCATTATACATTTCATCTTTCATTTGTAATACAACAGTATCGTCAACCCGTTATAGTTGGGCACGCGTTATAGTTGGCCACTGCTGGGCACGGGTTTCCTCTTGAGTGAGAGGGGTGTAGGCCAACCGCGCTGGCCAAGTGCGAATTTATAGACTTCACCTTTGAGAACTTTTTTAAAGAACTCTCAGGTGTGCAGGTCTCCTCACAATGTTTTCCTTCGCCGTTAAAACTAGTGGTAATTATTTTTAATACGCACATAACTTCATAAAGTCAGAGGTGAGTGCCTGGGATTTGAACCTCAGACCCCCCGATAGAGAGGTCGAGTTACAACAATTAGGCTACCACTGCACTAATTCAACAGTAATATAAGTTAATTATCCTTCCGTCTATTAACGTTGATTGTTATTGATACCTAATGAGACTATTATTATTTAATGACTTACTAATTATCTTCTTTACAAAGAAAATAGCAGATAATGCACAGATGTAGATATGTTTGTGAGATAATGTTACTAAAATATGTTGCATTTCTTTTAATACAAAGTTAAATT
>DWPW01000020.1:0-18074 GCA_018252015.1 Astraptes brevicauda
AGACAAAGTTTTAATTTGAATAAGTAATTGAATCTAGTACCTAACTTGTTCCTTTTCATTTAAGATAATTAAAATATAGTATACACACAAAATTAATGCGTTCGACTCGAAATTATTGAACTCGATACAATTAAAGATTTGACATTCTTTATATTTTTATATTTGTCACGAATCGTAAATAAAGCAATAGTTGCTATATTTTGCAAATATTCCCAAAAGATATAACAAAGCTTTGTGTTACACATATTATGTTGAACAGGAGCTAATATTCTAAAAGCTCTGTTAAATCATTTGCACGTTTATGGGCAATTGAAATAGATATTACTAGTCTATTCATAAATATTGTAATCGTAGTAGACTGTAAAATCAAATTTGCGAAAAAATTTTGTTACAAACAATCATGAAAATTTTATGACCGTATACTGGAATATTTGAAGTATTCTAACCGCAAATTACAAAATTCTCATATCCTACCTCACGTTCTTCACTAAAGTATATACAAAGGTAGATTAATAAAGGCTGGCATGATTATGACGATAGGTCAATGTTCTTGATCAACCATATAATGTAATGATTATCCAGTAATTAAACTTCATTATTGCGTAAATTAGCTAAGCTCTAAATATATCTACATAACAACATTTTACTTTACTGTATAAACGACTGTATTTAATCGCAACACAAAAACGCACATCCGTAGCTGACCTTATAAGCAGTTTATACCAGAAATGTGATCTTTTAAATGTATATGATAGCTTGCAACACTGTTGCTTTGCAATGTAAACATTATAAAATCGATATCGATACATTTATCTATGGGTTTTGTAAACAACAAAGGTCATGTTCCAGAATAAAATTGGACTACTTTGAAATGATAAAACTGTATAAATTAAACAAGTTTTATTGCTTAGGATAGATTATAAGATTTTGTTTAATCTATAATTTGATAGTTATTTTAAAAAATATAAGCGTCAGTTTTTGTGGTTTTGCTATCCAAAGTAATAAGAAAACCTCAAATATGTATGTTTCGTTTATCATAGCATTCAAACCAGAACACAGCAGCGTTTTACAATACTATTATTAGGCAGAAAGCAAAGGTGGCGGTGGTGCCGCTCAAAATACATTTCGCTCTACCACATTAAAAGTAATTTCAATTAGTTCGCTCTTTTTCTTTCTCGAGTACGTAACAGAGAATCGTAGCTTTATTTTATTTTATTAATAGCATGTCTCACCTATCAGAACAATGTAGGAACTACCACTGGTACGAGCATAAAGCACTAAGAGATGTGACGTTGGTGCTATCAGATAACAAAGGATAAACCAAATTATCCTCTACAAGTTCTGTTAGTTGATGGACAAAACCTTGATGGCCTTTGTCTTAGGTTATTTATATAAAACCAGCTATGTTTTATTTAGTATCTATTGTTTGAGATCACGTTAAACTGGTTTTGAAAACATCGGACGATTTCCTTTACACAATGAGAGAACATGGAACAATAGTTTTATCGTGTATCATATCGTGTTTTTATTATAATTTAATCACATTTGATTTAAAATTAATTTTATTTTTGTGTCACTTCAACGATTCATACGAAAATGATTGACATTTACCTACTTCATTTTTATTATAAAAAGTAATTTAGGGACGTTAAAATATATTGGTTTTAATGAAATCAATATTCTAACGAAGCAACAAAACTGATGTAAACAACAAATTTAGACTAATATATTGAATAAATATCCCATTAATATTAAAATTAGATTGTATTATTGTAATAAGTATCATAGTAGGTTACCAGCGTATTTATTTGGTACTTTTGTTGGAATTATAAGATGCTAAAAAAAGAACAAAAAATTAAGGCATAAACTTATTTAATAAACTGTTGTAAAAAGAGAAAATCAGACATATTTTCCCCTTCCTACTGTATCTATTAAAAAATTCAAAACCAAATGTTGAACATAATACCATAAAGTTTAGGAACTAGTTTTTTATATTTTAATGTATATTTTCCCAAGCTTAGTGTTTAAGTTTAAGTTTTAGTTAATTGACAATGATTAAGAATTTCCTTTTAAAACAGACTTAACTACTAATTTGTATAGATTTGCCGTTATTTTCACAAATTCTATTAATAAAAACAATCGTGACATGGCGGTTTCTACTAACACGGCTTCTGTGCGGTATCTATTCTGCAATCGGAATAACAAACAGTCTATCACCAGCACCATCTGAATTTTATATGTTCCGTGCCACATTACTATTTCTATATTTAAATAAACTGTGAAAATTTTCACAATAATCACTCGAAATGAAGTACCTACCTCAGAGTACCTAAAAAATACTGACTCTGGATTCTGTTCCAAGCCGCGCTACTAAATTGTACGAATTTGCATTCTCTTGTAATATGTAAATTTGACATTTGTTAGTATGTATGATTATTAAAGCTGATTAAAGTAAATATCGAATTATGAGAATAATTTCAACATACATGTACCTACTTTATGCACTTATCTACAAAGTTTTATTTGAGATCAATAAGTCAGAAAACTTGACTGGTAAATATAATGAAAGAAATGAAACGATGAAAATATAATGAGATTAAGAAATGAAATAATGAAAATATAATGAAACTTACTTCGATCCAACCACCGAATAGCGGATCCATGTACATGGGGCGATGCCAGAAGTTCCTTCAGGAACTGCCAGAGGTGTATATGCGTGCTTCCAGACTTTGCCTTGACTCCCGCCGCAGCTAAACTCGTGCCGGCTGACTCTGAGTCGTCATCTGGTTACAAAGATGCCAAATTAAATTTTAAATAGAAGAAAAATAATCAAACGTTTACATTTTCGAATTCGTCAACATGTCACTCTAATTTACTTTATGATTCCTTGATCAAGAATAGGAATGATTCGTAATTTTTTGCTAAGATCTCATATCTACATTAATCAACAATAATTACACTATAAATATATGTAAAATAAAGTAATATTTAGTTTATTTCATTTAATTAAGCTTATGCCGTTTTTAAAATTTGAAGTATAGCAAACGAGCATACAGTTCTTTGTGATCACAGTGACCACCCATCAGTCGATATTCACACCCTTCAAGGACACGCATCAACTGCTTCGTGTAAGAAATAGGTGTGACAGTGGTACCTCCTGGTGGAATTGTACTGGTTGCACCTTGCAAATGATATCGCAAGCCCGACTCTCACTTGGCTAGTTTGATATAAATTTTAATATCATAATAAATTTCAAAAACACCAATAACCATTAATGCTTATTGATAAATTTCGTCCGTAACATAAAATTACATGAAAACATAGCTTTCATTTTAACGACACCAATAAAATGATTATAAAAATGATTATAAAAACGATTACGCAAAATATACCAACTGGATAAAAACAGGCATAAACGTTATACATGGAATTTAGGTTTCTCTTGTTAGCTTACAAATCGTTAAGGATAACAAACCTTTGCAAATTGAATAGTTCGCTACATACTTGCTCCTTTCTTTAAACTTTCGCAAACGGGCTAAACAAAACTAATAGGTAACCTTCAGATAATAAACAGACTTTGTTTACAAGACGCGTCGTCTATTTAAAGACTGGAAGTTTCGCTACTGAATGGAATAGTTTGAGAAAATCAGTCACAAATGCGATGTTTATTGCGTGGATAGATTTCAAAAGGAATATTTTTGTTAACTGGTGTTAAAATCGAGTGTGAATTGAAAGATTGATGGAAATGTATAAAAATATTTTAACGCCAGTCTTGATATATTGAAAAAAATGGTAAGTATATTTTAAATATATAGAGTACAACCAACTATCACCATAAAAGCTTGCGCATGTATTTTTCATTGATAGTGTGTTTTACTATGCACCACATACATTACATTGAATTAAATCGATCGTTGTATAGGAATACGATTCACCGGATGGCCTTAAAAATGTAATACATTTTTGGGCATAGGCACAGAGAATTTTTTTGCGATATTCTATCGTAAATAAATCATCTATATTTTTGTATTGAAGTAAAAAATATATTGTAGATATAAAAATAATTATACGGTTAATTAAATTAAATTGTTAATTCATTAGGTTATTAAACTGTTGGTTATATTGTTGTATATTTACGTCTTTATTATTTAAATAATATCAAACTGCTATTCCATGTTTACTTTGATGTAACTATTACTTACTTCAAAGCATTCGATAAATCATTTATTATTTCCATTATCTACTTCAATATCGGCAGCTGCGACGAAGTATGATCTAGAATACGAACATAAAACATGGTTTCCTGTAGATTCTAGTACAGAAACATTGATAAGTATCGATTGGAATCCATATGAATTTTTATAATGCCAAACGAACGATCTATCTTGGTCGGCATTGGCGACCTTGCGAGTCTGAAGCGAGTTGCTGGCGAGATCTGGGTCGTCGGGAAATGAAGGAAAAAGCTGCTTCGACGTATATGGGTTCTAAGACTCGCTTGTAAAGGGCTGAACGCCAGTGGGACGGTCTGATTGATTGAATAACTGTAACTTGACTGAGTTTTAACCAATTCAGTATTAGAGGGATTCTTTACGCGTGGTTTCAGTAGGTCAAAATCATAATTCTTTTATAAATTAAGGCTTAGTTAAAAAATTCTACAACCCTGTAAGGTTTGTATCGGTGCCACTGCCGTCAATTTGTTCCACTTTATATTATTATTATATTTTTAACAATGTTTCCTGCTGGATTCAAGAATCAGGGAAACTAATAGCAAGTTTACTTTCCATCTAAGTCTTGGACTGTTTATTTTGTAATGTCACAGTTTCTTATTCTAGAATTGATTACAGATTCTGCTAGAAAAATGCATTTAAGTTTAGACTAACACAATTATTATGTCAATTGTTACTTCTATTTCACTGACAAGTCAATGTTATGAAATTTAAACTTTTAAAAATACATTTTGTACAAATTTAGCTCTCATGTGTTTCAGCAGGAATTAATTAATACTCTTATATCTGCACATTCAGCACAGGTGTTTCTATTAATAAGCACATAATGTATAACTGATTAACATGACAGACAACTATTTATTAGCATTATTGTCAGGGTCGATTATAATGAACATCACTATAAAAACGGAGCCATTAACTCTAACCCAGACAGTAATGATATCATTGAGCAGGTCGGCTGCAATAGGTATTATTTTATGTTTAAAATAAGTAAACAAACTTGCTTCCTTGAGGTTTGTATTTAACAAATCGGATTCGTCATAGTCATAGAATTGATCATTAAAGTCAGTGTGTTTATCCCCGATCGTTATAAATCTCTCTGGCATACGCAATGTGAGGAATGCTGCCTGCACTGCAGCTGATAATTGCCGATAGCTGTTTCCTGTGCCACTATCTAACACTTTTTTAACCGACGAGTCTCGTTGCTCATAAGGCAAGGATGCCTTTTTGCACAACTACAATTCTATTTCAAAAATAATATATTACAGCTAAAACACGCATTTGTGAAATGCGAACTGAAAATGAAAAATAAATATTGTAAAAAAACGTCGGGTGCTTTTTGATATATTTGACACAATGCACCCCACGCTGTTTTTACAATAGTTATTTTTCACGGTTTAGTTCGCATTTCACAAAAGCGTGTTTTTAGTTTTTTTTACTATTATATACTTACTTTTTTTATTACTTATTTTCATTTTCATATTATTCAATGTCATCGATTCTTGATGAGTATGCGAAGTTTTAAATTAATCCGACGTAGAAACGTCGATCAAATTCACGTTCAATGTTTCCGTTACATACAAATATAGAAATATGCAAACATACAAACATCCAACTGAAACTAACAAAAGCGTATTAAAAACGATATCATAATTATCCACTGTGAGTTTCACTCACATACTTGAATTAAATATAAACTTAATGGATACAAACATTTACAAAAACAGTCGTAAAATCTTGGCTCTAAGATCATAATATCTTTGTTGTTCATTGATAAATATTTACCAAGAATTAAGTACATTATCAGTTTCATATTGAAATGATTATCATATAATCAATTACGAGTACTTTGGGTTATTTGTTATAGGTATAATGTCTAGATATCTAATCTTGTCGATAAGTCGACGTAGAAAATAACACAATCGAAGTTTCTAAGTGTTATGAGTTATTCCATAAACTATCCAATTTCTAACGCGAATTGGCTGTAGAGTGAGGCCGCCGCAAATCTCGGAACATCCATCATTTTCAATAAAGGTAGCGTCCCCGTTCTGTCTGTATACAATTCCCTCGTAAAGCAAGCTAACAGCTCCAACATATACTATACTTGGCCATACATCATCGACTCGTTTGTCTCTAACGTCTTCTGTATGTGGGTCCAGTATCGCCTAACGGTTGATCACAATGCAAGCAGATACATTACCGTGCTACATTGCTTGGACGGTGTTGCGTTTCTTATTTCCATTGCATTTTCAAGCCATCGTTTGACTAATCAGAAACATTCATGTTAATCGTTCAAACGCTACGTTTTACTACATTTTAGTACGTATAAGAAAGATGGCATACGTGAATTATTTATTTGTGAATAGATTTGATTAACAGGAAATTTTGAAATTTAATTAGTAAATTAGGTGAAATAAGATAATAGTCTAAGGACTTAGACTTGATCGATAACTATTGATTCCACATAAAAGACAATTACGCAATAAAGATTATGATAAGAGGATCGTTTTTATCTATAAAAGATATTTAACAAAGATCTAATTAAAATGATAGTTAATCAGTGACAACTACAATACATTACGCTAATATATTTATCTCATCCATAAATTTTACTTTTAGTTTACTTATCTTAATCTCCAAAAGCTTTATATTTCATAAAAAATGTTGAATAACCGATATAAATATACAATTTGGTTCTACCATTATCTAAGATTACACGCGAGAGCTTAACGAAAAGTTCCTGTATTCTATTCGTTCCTTCTTTCATTCACACTCATAACGTTGAATTTAATTTATTCACATCATCTTCATCAAAAATAGGACAAATTCCAGCATTATCTTTTCACTTAAATTTGAATTAAAACGAATTAAGAACTAATCTATCCATAATAATATTATAAACCCTCCATTCTCTGTGTCTCAAATTAAAAAAAGTACAGTTACCATAGATTTAAGAATATCATCCGACCCTGGCTAACAACATCAGACTAATTCCTCATCAAGACTAATTCTGTGACCCTAAAAAGAAGAATCTACTGTAAATTGTTGAGAAATTTATTTTAGCCTGTGATAATAAATTTTACGCAATGATAGCTGTTCGAATTTCTATAAAAATTTGAACACAGGCATAATATGACCTGGATTAACACAAAGAATATCTTCATCATGGTATACGAATCCCACGAGAGGAAAACCACCGGCAAAAGCTAGTACTTATTTTGAAACAAATTCGCCAAAAGCTGTCTGCCGGTATGTGATTGATTTTCTCAAATGCTACTGAACGAAATTTTGTACGGTTTTTACTAAAAGATAGTTTAATATTTGAGCAAGGTTTAAACGTTGATTTCCACGCGAGCGATGCCGCGGGCACGACTAGTAATCATCATAAATTAATCAACAACTCACCATCACTCATATCATCAGCTGACGGTAGACCGGCAGGTGCAGGGGTGGGAGACGGCTGCTCATGCTCCGACCACGGCGTAGTCCTCCAGCCTTCATGTTTTGCAGCCTTCCAGATTTCCAGCTGGGCGTATAACGTGCTACCCGCCTGTAACAAAAGAAGACGATATAATTTAATATCAATGCTATACGTGTTCACGGTTTCACTCGCAATTATAAAAAAATAAACATGATATATCTACCTATAATTGAAACCTTACACAATCAAAATTTTTATCGAAATAAGGTTTTTTCACAGAGGATTTGAATCAATCCCACGGGAACCGTTCATTTTTCCGGGATAAAAAATAGCTTATATGTAATTCCAGACTGTAATCTATGTTTGTAGCGCATTTCGACCCGATTTATTCAGCCATTCTGAAGTTATAGACTAACAAACACCCATCTATCCGACCTCACAAACTTTCAGCTTTATAATATTAGTAATATATTTTGGAATTAAACACCAATTTTGCATTTCAATTAGAGAATCGTATTCACCCACACAAACTATACTATTGGGATACGATTCGATAACTTTAGCTAGTAAACTAACTATAAAGTAGATTATATTGACGATAGATTTAAAGCAATTCTTATCAGATAAGCATAAAGTACCTACATAAAATATCAGGATAGATTTCGTTGCCATAGACAACTAATAATTCAGATTGTATTAATGTAAATCAATTACCTTAAAATTGATAAATATAAAGCAATATCATCATAAACAATCAACTATGCATTACTTAACGGTTGAAGTTTAAGATTGCCGCATTCATCATCTATCGAGATTTATGGTTTGAGAACAAATCAGATTGGACGTTTTGTATGCAAACGCCGATACCAAGCAAGTTGTGACTTTCATCGGCCTTGGAGAAAGTTCGAACAGTCGATGACGGCGATTACCTACCCACTTGAGAGATTAGAGCGAGCTTACATGGCGCAGATGTAAGTTCATAATACAAATAATTTGAATAACCTTTAAAGAAATTCCTTTGCGTTATATCTGAATATCCGGTGAATAAATAAATGATAATAGTTTGTCCACAATTGGCTAAAATCTAACACAAAATTACAGAACAATAATGAATAAATATAACAAATAACCGAACTAAGATCAGACAGATTGTTTTATATATAAAAGGGTAAATTAAATTTGGGTGAGGTTTATAAGTGACTCATCATATCTTTTGATGATTCAGTGATGTGACGTCAATAATAAATTTTCATTATTATGACCTGTCACACGTACCGTTTATTTACATTGTAAGATTAAAAGTCATCAAAAAAATCATAAATATTTTAGACATTTTTATATTTGATTTTTTATATAATAAGTTTTTGGTGTGTATACCTAAATACTCGCATGAAAATTCAGTAACATGACACATTTCGCACGTGCAGCGCATATGACGTAACAAAATGTATAGCAACCTATTCTTTCCACTAATACCAGTATTTAAATGTCTTGAATTGAATTACATAGAAATAAAATTATCTAAAACTGACATATTTATTACAGAACAGATGTCCCATTAACAGCGGGTCATAAAGTTTTATTCGAAATCAATGTGATACGTAGATAACAAATTAACATGATCTATTTAAGTATTTGTCTGTTACGTAAATTTTCTTGTCACCTCACTTTTATTTCAAAATGATGTTGTCGCATGTGACTCATCTTTACAACGACATTACTAATAATATTTCTGGCAGACTAATCAGGTACTACTTAAAAATAAAATGTACCGCAATGTGTAGAAGACATTGCTTTCAAATGGTAATACCATCTACTGCTAATGGAATTTCTGCATTTATTTTAAAATGTAAATACCTGTAATATAATAACATGTACGTACCCATGACATTTTTATAGAATTGTTGTATTAATGTGATCGCCTGGAAACTACGATTTTTAATTCAATAAATTGACCTTATAGTCGCCCCATACAACGCCATCTAGTGACAACTTTGTTTGTTAATGTGATAAGTAATTAATTTCAATATTCATTATTATTTACTTCAAGACAATAATGTATTTTTTTACATTTTCTACATGTAACCCTACCTTTACCTGTTTAGCCTACTCAAATTAGTTGCCTTACATAATTGTTTCAAGTGCGGAACAATTCATGTTGGCGTATAATTGAGTATTGTTTTATGAAATTGTAATCGATAGTAATTGTTCGTATCTAATCCAGTAATTAAAAACAATTGCTAATACTTTGTTCGTCTTTCTTGGGTGCGATTGTATTACATAAAGTTTATCTGCCTTTTTGTATAAAGGAAAAATGGCATTTGTTTCTTTAAAAATTATATTTGTTTGCTAAAATTTTACTGTCTAATTACAATCAGGTAATAAATTCATAAATACAAACGTGTCTACATTAATAATGTAATCAATACTTATTAATTAAATATAAATTAATAATAAAATAAATATTGGAGTAAAAACTCATTCATATTTTTAGATTATCGATTCCGGGAATGTTGCCTTCTCTAAAGGTTGGTTGAAAGCAGAGGAAGACCGAATATTATATTGTAACATACGTATGAGGAAAAGGGCTAATGCTATTACGTAGGAAAAGGTCTAATACTATTATTAATTTTGGATTCTTTAATTATACCCACCGGAAATTTCTAAAAGG
Source organism: Astraptes brevicauda (assembly GCA_018252015.1). Taxonomy (NCBI): domain Eukaryota; kingdom Metazoa; phylum Arthropoda; class Insecta; order Lepidoptera; family Hesperiidae; genus Astraptes; species Astraptes brevicauda. Next base: position 10,319 of record DWPW01000020.1, read on the forward strand.
TAGTTTTACAAGTAGCAAAGATGATAAAAAAATCTAGAAATGTGGCGAAATACCAAAATGGGATCTAAACATTTAAATCCATTGTGAAATTTATTGATTGCTGCGTGTCAATTAGTTGTATAACTGTAACCCGGTCATCCTACACGGATTTCCTCGGCAACTGAGCCGCAACGTCGTAATGCGTAGAAGTCTAAAGTTGTGTAAACAATGAAATAGAGGAAGTGAGCCGACTTGCTTAATTAGTCCCCATTGATGAGGATTGAATCAGTCAACGATGTAGATTTAAGTAGAATATTTTTTCAATGTAATAGTAGAACTGTTTGACGTGACGCTACTAAATTCACTCACTGAGCCTTTGTGAGTTAAAAAAATAAACGAAAATGCATTACGTGACTTATATGATTATCCTTATAATTCAAGAAATTTTTGGACATTTGGTTTTGGTATTAGGTTTTTTGCGGAGCGTTTAACAAAAAGAAATCTAAGACAGTAAATGCTTAATTTTTTTATCTAATCGGTAAACTTCTAAGCTAAAGACGAGTGCCACAATATATTAAAGAATATTGACGAAAATGGTAATAAAAAGACAGCTGAGCACCAACGTAAAGAAACAGGGGAAATACAATAAATACATTCTATTTTATTAAATTATTTACGTACATTAAAAACGATAGAAAGTAATGTTAAAATGTATGTTGATAGTAAACTTTGTACTTTAAACTCGAGATTGTAGCAACAACAGATAGCGCCTGATATTACAATACCTAGTGAAAGGTCATGGAAATGCTGTTGTCGCTACGCTGTTTATCATACTTCCAACTATATCGAACGACCCAACACTATAATTTTCTCTACTGATCTCCCTATCTTGAAATGTCAAGTTATTTAGGTGTCTGATATTTATTACTATTTGTTAGTCTTGAATCATTTGGATAACATTAAATATTAGAAACAAGTATTTTGAAAATATTTTTTTGTTTTAATAATAACACTCTATTTGCCGCTATTATTAAAATTTAATTAGACTTAGCTTTTCCTATTTAGACGTAAAGATATTTGACTAGCTGGAGGCATTATAACTCAGGGGTAGGTTACTATCTTGTATAGTAATACATCGATGGTTGATGTTAAGAAAAATTCCAGCCCTGTTAATGGAATACCATTGCAATGCAATGCAATCTGTAATAACAGATCTCCGTAGATGTCAACGACCACTAAGCATCAAATATTGTGCTGCTTCAATTTCATAGTCAAATCGTAAACCGTTATTCATTTCACAGAATAGCAAGTCAGGAGACAATATTGTGTAGCAGTCACAAATATTTCGATCCAAGGCGCCTATCGGTTGCCCTCAATCGCTCTCAGGGTCGTGAGATTAGGACAATAAATTCCACAATCGGAATGTTCCTAAAGTTCAATATACGAGGAACTTGCATTCAAACCAAATTGTAAATTCTATCACGGTGACATTACTGTGCCTGATCTTATTATCGGCCCGATTCATATATATTGCAACAATTTCTATAACATATTTTTCATAACTAACTACTCAATCTACTATTTTCAATTTCTTATTGTTGAGTTACAATCAGTTTTACTTGTTAAAACTATTATCAGCGTCAGCGTCTTGTTACAAACCGACGAGCACAAATATCTTCCGAAAAAATTTTCGGACTAAATATTCATTAATTTCTCAAATTAGACTAATCAGAAAGAAAACTGGATTATGACATACTTGTGGCGCCCTCTGGTTGAACTCCTCTTCAGTCAGAGCCACGAGAGCGGCTCCGTCCATGGCAAAATATTCGGCTGGCACCATCGGCAAGTTGAAGTGTTGCAGAGTGAACATCACCCATGCCTTCACATCCGCTGTGCTCCATAACATTGGATCTGAAAGAAGTATGAAGTGAGCATTTCTTTGGAAAACTAAAAGAGCAAACGAGCAAACTATAAGTACAGTTCTAGCTCAATTGATTTGATCAAATATAACTCCAACAAATCCTATATCACAAGTATTATATTCTCAATAATATACGTATTCTCAATAATCTAAATATATATGTGTACTATATCAACGAGTTTAATATTTTTTGTATGAAATTCCATACGCAAAAAAACAATAAAATTAGTGATTAACGCCATTGATCGTCAATAGCAGTATAAATAAATGCCTCGAACGTTGCGTAAGCACCCATTCTAGTGAAGTTCTAGGAAGCCATTTATATTTTTAATAGCTGTGTGCTTAAGCAGTAGCTAACGCGATATCTACGTGGAAAACGTTTTTTCTATGATCTTACGAGCAGAGTGACGTCATTGATGAATATTCTTACAACAGATAGTTACCCGTATGTTACGACAGTACAATGCTCAGGCGTTAGACATCGAGTAAGAATGTCTCGTAAATGTATTGGTTCACCTCAATGATTAATATTGAATACATTTCTATGTGACTCACCTGGCGATATTCCCAATACGGTGCAGGTATTGTCTACATCTCTTTTTGATTGTTCAATCGCCATAGATAAAACACGGTCTATGTCTGGAGCAACTAAGGCTTCGTCCCCTGTGCCACTTGCACCTCCACTGCTCTCCTCCATTTTGACAGTACCCAACTCCAGGGGTATAGGTCTGAGATTTAAACGTTTTTGGAATGATGTATCCTCTAGCGCTGATCTGAGAAGAATGTGATCTCTCGGTTCTTCGATTTCTATTTTGGGTGTGATGTAGCTATGTTGAATACTTTCTTGTAGAATCTGATTCTCCTTCAAAAGCTCCTCGATGTCAATGTACTCTTCGTGTTGTGGTACCGGTGAGGAGTACTGGTGCTGGCTCCCGTAGGAGACGCAGGAGCCTGACGGCGAAAGGGGGTATGGTGAAGAAAAGCCAGCCACTGAAAGTCTGTTTGGTTCCTCCTTGATGAAAACTGGAGAATGGTATGGGAGGCTGTAGGGGGAGGATGGTTGCAGCGCCACTGTGGGGATTGTACCTTCGTCTGATGATGGAGATGGTGTGGGATATCTCTCCAAGTCGTAGAGGCGTTCTAGGAAGTTGTTATCTTCTGGGTAAGGAGGTGGTGGTTTGATGTGGGTGGGTGGAGAATGCAGCATCTGTTCTGGCGGGGATGCAGCGCCTAGAAGGCGCAGAAGATGGTGGATATCTGAGGGAGAAGCTGGTACTGCTCTTTCTCCCTGCGAAGCCGATGGTGGGCTGCACCCGGATCTGGGCACCGTTTGTGGCATCTGTTAACAAATAAATTAAATATAAGGATTGGGTTAAAGGTCAAAACAAGAAGTTACATTTCGACTTAAATTACGCAAAGATTTGCAAATATTTGCCTGTTATCAGTATAGATATGGTCAGATCACGATTTGTTTTTAGCCGATAGTAGCCAACATTAAGAGATTTATTCAAATATTTAAATTTTCAATTGACACGTTGGTATGTTTGGCCTAGAAAGATAATTAAAACGTTAAATATTGACTATGAAGCCGCATTTTAAGATCGTATATGGTGAGGTATGGTACTTAGTAAAATTTCCAATGATAAAGTTGCAATTAATCATGGGAAAAACAATCATAAACATTAAGTTATAACCAGAAATGAAATAAATCATTTGGATTCCGTTTGGTTTTCAAAGAACCCATAACCCTATAGCTTGGACTTCCCATTGTTTATCAGTATGTAAATTATGTGAAATAATTACATTTATCTCATCAAATATTCCATTCTTGTATGAGGACTACGGTCACGATTAGAATTATCTAGGGGTCCTTTTATAGAGCAAGGCTAACAGGTAACAAAGAATTCAGATTTAATATATACCTAAACGTCAATACTTAATTAACATTCTTCGGATTTGTTTAATGATCAAAGTATATTGTAAATTAAAAAGCTTTGCAACAATAACATATTTCTTATAGTAATTAACATCTACAAGCAAATTTTATTAACGATAATTACAACTCCATTTTTCTCTAATCCAATGAACGAAGGCTTCATTTTATATTTTTGAGTAACAAAAAGAATCAAAATCAAAAAGACTACATGTGGGTACAGATAGTGATGTCAACTTGAAGGAAATATTCGATCGATGGCATACAATCTTAAAAAGTAGGACTCCTCATAAAATAAATGTAATTTCATTTCCTATGTCTGTATATTTTAGTGCTTTTTATTCAATGAAAAATCAATTTCCATTAATATTGTAATATGTTTCAACTTTGCTATAAAAAGAAATATCTTATTATTATGAGGTTTATTTATTTTAAGTTATTTTTAGGCAAAGGGTTGGCGGCTATTTCGCACAAGGATTAAGCCTTGCCATCTAGCAAGACCACGCCGCCAGCGTTTTGGGAACCATACCTAACACGGCTATTTCAGAAGGCTTTTTTATTTATAATGTTTATTTATTGTTTAGCCCTCTTTTTATTCTACTTACAAAAGGTCTTCATAAAATATTTATGAGGTTTAGTTATGTAACTGTTTTAAGGTTAAATTTCACTGGTAAATTGAGTAATTAATAACTTAAGTAAAAAAGGCAAAGAGGGAACCCTTAAAACCCAAATAATCCTTACCCACCCCTCATATCCGCACTTTGATGTAGTATATGAGAGGCCAAGTGTCCAACACGCATTTTTTATGTTATGTAAGTAGCAACCGAGCAAACAGCCCCCTGATGGTAAGTACCCACTACCGTCCGTGGTCATCTTTAATCAAGGAGGATTACAAACCTACCAGAGGTTATCCACAGAAAATGGCTAACGGTGTCTATGTTTCGAGAAAAGAACAAAAAATCACTCGGTAACGCAAAACCATATTGTGTATAGGCCGTTCATCATAATCCTTACGTCTAAACTGAAATTGAAGTCATCGGTCATCGTTCGCTTACGTCATCGACATCTGACGTGAAACCAGATGTCCCAAACATAACATTCACTTCAGTTTCATGTTCTGTTTATTTATGTTAACGTCAAACCGATCTAAACTTGGAATTGACTAAGGCACTAACTCAGTTAGATGTTATTTTTACAACACGTATGCTTATAATGGTCCAATACGATAATTTTAAATTCATTAATGCGACATTAAGTAATGTGTCTATAGAATTAGCGCCTAAAGATTTTTCCAATGATATATAGAACAAATGATTTCGGAAATAGCATATACATACTGATTTAGTTGCGTGAAGTCGGATACTTGATCCACAAAAAATATATTTGAACAGAACTGTTTGTCAAAATAAACCTAGTCATATAACAATTATGATAGAACAAAACTAGGTAAGACAAATTTTAATCGCATTACAAACGTTTTATCTAAAATCTATTGACACAATCTTACTATAGACTAACATAATGTCTAAAAGATTGTTCTATATTTTTTTATGTCACACGACAGAAAATTGTATTCTTTGTCTGTTTACAGCACCTTAAATTAATTTCCATCACCAATTTACCATTTCTGAGTGTGTAGACAATATCGCGAATATTAGTTGACCATAACAGAGAAAACCAAATAAAGAAAAATATTAAACATGTGAGTAAATAACGTAATGCAAATTATTAGGAACAAAAACTCACTTTAAGCAATAATCGTTATGGCCACTGAAAACTTACTAAGGTACATTTCTCGTTATAACAGTGTGGTTATATATACATATTGATATTATTACTATACATATATTAGGATTTAAAGTATGGAAAAATATTAAATATGTACGCAAGGATGCGAAACAATTTACTAGGAACAAAAACTCACTCTAAGCAGTGAAAGACCCATCGTTATGGCCGCTGAAGACTTACTAAGCCACATTTCTCGTTATGAAACCGTGGTTATACCGGTCGGTCCACATAATCAGGCTCGGACAAGTTGCATGCTTATTAATTTTTTCCTTTAAAACAATGTCTTTCTCACGTTATATCTTGATAACTCGTAATAATTGTAGTTTGTGGGAATATTCATACGAGAACCGCGTTTGTAGCACGTTTATCGATTGTTTCTTAGTGATTTGACTCGTAAGTAAATATTGGTTGACTTAATAAGAATACAGAGACAAAAAACTTTGAATTACAAATGTTGCAATAAATGCATATAATTTTAATTATATAAAATACCGAATTGTTTTCTATGATATTAGTGCATATTATTCTACCCTTTTTCTAATGCTGCACAGACTATGAATAAAAACAAACAAAAACTGATACCTGTACTTGATAGACATTTTAATGGGAACATAAAACAACAAACGAACACACAATAAGACAAATAATTTTAAAAGACAACGAAAATGTTAAGATATATAAAGAAGTTGAGGTTAATGCAAGCCAAAAAATACAAAGACAGATTTGAAAAACATTATTTTCTGTTTTATCCGACTGACTTAAGTCGGGTAAATCATAAAGGATGGTTCAGATATATACAGATACTATAGTATTGGCATTTAATTTAATCCACGATACTACTATAAGACTCTCGTATTACTATCAAATATTTATAGCTGATGACCGCAAAATCCATATTTATAGCCAATTTGAATCAAGGAAACCCAAGACTGCATTCCTAACATAGCATAATTGAAACATAGTTATAATAGTATCCGGGCCTTAGTTTCGGCAAACGTTTTTTTGCGCCGAAATTTGGCTGACGAAGATTATGTGCGTTTGAAAATATGAATAACTTAGTTTAGAGAATGCCTTGCGGCGCCAACTATGCGGAAATGTCTATACTGGGTGTGTGATTGCAAGTCGTTATTGTGAGTATAGATAAATATATTTTAAGCGCCTTATACACGCATTGACCTTAGATACTTTGAGGCACGCATACACAGACGATACAAAAAGTACTTGCACAAAAAACTAAGTCTTTAGATATATGTATGTCTAGCCTGGAATCGAAGCCGATATCCTCAGGTGGTCGGTACGGTGCGATTATCTCAGATAATATCACCCCAATTTATTTGCCCCTATAGGTATCATAGACTTACATAGAACAGGCGACTAATTTGAAATGGTTTTTTCAACCTAAACATAGCAGCTTAACAGTATTGACAGCTCATTTATAAAGCAAAAATAGTGACGGTGATGCAATTACATTCGAAACACAAAAAATACGTCCATCATTTGGACTGTTATTTTGCTACTACATAATAAAACAGTATCTTAATTAAAACAGGCGAACACTGCAAACTTTAAAATGATAATAAAACGTGGTAAACCCACCAAATATGTATGCAAAACTTGTTCTGCAACTGACGCGTGTCTAACAAAAAGTTACAGACGCTTGGTATCTTATCGATAAGGCAACAATGGTGTGATCTGACGGGGACGGCGATTAGGTTCATAGAAAATTTACGACCAGGAATTTGTACGAATATTTAACTGGTTAATATTATACTGGCTGAAAGTTCGTGGAACAAATAATAAAATTTATTTTTTTTACGTGTTGCGATACGCTGAAATGTGAGTACGTGATAACTCGTTGCTATATAACCTGCCTTAAGGTTCGTTCACATGGCAGACATTGGTCGTGACAGATAGTCAATTTTTCTATACAATTTTTTGACAGGTAGGTCTGCAGTAGAATTATGATAGTGCATGCATAGATACATACTTAGTATACATGAATATTATTTTGTCTGATACGCCACGCGTCTGACACGTACGATGTTTGTAAATGGAGCTTTCGTCGTCAACCCATTATTGTCCCACTGCTGGGCACGGGTCTCCTCTCAGAGTGAGAGGGGTGTAGGCCATAGTCC
>DWPW01000021.1:0-18068 GCA_018252015.1 Astraptes brevicauda
TTACTATGTACCTAATCTACAAAAAACAGGTTGATCCATCAGCTTTTTGAGGTCCACTGCTAGACATAGGCCTAATGGGAATTTGTTAGTAACTAAATTTAGGTATATGAAACGGGTTCTACGCGAAGGCAATCACAGATGCATTGCCACTCCTGAAGTCTAAGATGGTCAACTTACCTACATTTATTCAAATTCAAATCTCATTTATTCAAAGATGATGCATATAGCACTCTTTTTGAACGTCAAAATCTACCAACGCTTCGGAAGATTTATACGTTACAGAGAAGAAGCGGCGAAAAAAACTACATATACGTATACATAATTGCTTCTTTTAAAAAAGTTGTACAATTATGTTATGTTACAATGTAAGCCGTGCAATAGTTTTTTTACGCTAAGAACAGGTGGAGGTAATGAGTATAGTTGGATGGAGGAATGATAAATCTGATCTGTTAGTATTAGGTTTTTCTTTTATTTAAAACTTCCTAATACAAAATGATACATTCTTCTAATTAACATACCAAAGGTTATCCATATCTGACAAACATTTTACTCCAGAGACCGTAAAGAATAGACCATTGTTATCTTGCCCTACTTCCGTCTCTTGGATAACGTTCTCTTTGTTAACATTTAGAACAATTAGAGTAATGTTCTAATATGTTATGTAAAATAACAAAATCAATGCACAATAGTTGCTTGCGATCGAAGGGGATTAACCATATTAAATCGTGGGCAGTTATTTTTCCTCTTTCTTAATTTGAATGTCCTAAATCAGTAGTCGAGCACGCACGGCTCACCACTCTCTCTTTACGGCCTGCGGCCCGTTGCATTTTCATAAATGGTCGATAATTAAAAACTTGTAAAAATATATTAATTCCCGACAGAATATCAAAATTTAAAATTTCAATTTTGACACAAGTTATTCTTCGCGGTTTCTATTTTCGGCGATTTTCAGTGAATACTTATCTCTCAGAGAATATTATGCGGACCGATATTAGGTACCTCATGTAATTACGTGATCCATGATAGCTAAAAAAATATTGACCGCTGTCATAAATGATCTAAATATTTCAATGTATCAGTCAATCTTAGTTGCGTGGTCTAATTAGGATTCCGTCTTCAGACAAAAAGGTTTAAAATTGAAAATACAGTAATCACAAAGTGTACGTAATTATTAAGTACTAGATGATTCCCGCGGTTTTAGCCGCGATAAAGAAGCAAAAAAGCATACATTAATATCTGCCTAATAGCAACTGACACTTCCGCCCGCGACGGCGGGCGCATGCGCGAGGAGCGCGCGGTATTGCTTTTTTCAAAAATCAAATTAGCCTAAGTTACGCCATAGACCTTCAGCTATGCCCCAGTGAAAGTCCCGTCAAAATTGATTTAGCGGTTTAGAAGTTTACTTCAGCCAAACAGAGAGATAGACAGACAGACAAACAGATTTTTTTTTTTAATTGCATTTTTGTTATAGGTACCATGTATACTTTCATATGCATTAAGTAAAAAAATGTTCGTCCCTGTAATCCCGGGACCAAAATATGGCTACGGTATCCCCTGCCTGTCGTAAGAGGCGACCCCGGGAAGGACGGTGGTATATGTGGTCGCATACCATCGTAAACACCAGAAGGTATGGTGAGCTTCAATGCTCACCGGGACAGAGCACGTTGGGGTATCGCGCTCGGAGGACTTCGGTTGTGTTCCGTTGAAGATCTCGGAGTCCTCTATAAGGTGCTGAAGTCGGCCACCGGGGGGTTTTTAGTGCACTAGGAATTCCACATAACCCAGCGTCGCTCCCACGGCGCCGGGTACATTTTGAAGGATTCCCCTCGATAAAAAAAAATGGTGAAAAAAATGTTATTTTAATATTACATACAGACCCTTCAATTTTATTTATTTGTATAGATGTATAGACGAAAATTTTTCGACAAAAATATCACTCAAGATACATAGAAATCAACAAAAAATTATTAAAAATACAAACTAATGCAGCGAGTTACACCTCATGGCGATTTATCGGTAAATGAGCTAAGTCACACCAATACATAGCTTATCTTGTAAACTACCAGTGAAACAATGACTCAGTAGACCAGAATGAAAACTAGGTTTATTTCCATTAAGATAATGGAATAGTAAGTGCTTATTGAACTTCATATCTCTTATGGTAATTTACGTTTCAGTGATAGGTATACAATGCAAATTACTGAATCGTCCAGTATTAGGTATTGGTTCCTATATTCATTCAATAATTCGTTCATTGTGTTTCTTCTATTTTCTAGAAACTACGATATTATTTTAACTAGATCAGTGTTTTTCAAAGTGTGGATCGCGACCTCTTGGGGCGATCACCGATCTTGTATCACCTGGTGAAAAAGTATTAGTACAATAGGAAAACGACGTTACAATCTAAACCCACATTTTACTAAGAGTTTTAATGACAATTATTTGGCGACATCTGTTTTGTTCAAATCTATTTATAATGCACTAAAATATATGTCACAAACAGTGGGCAGTAGGGGGTCGCGAAATATTGTTAAATGTTATGGTGGTCGTGCAATATGAAAAGTTAGGAAAACATTAACCTAGATTATCGGTTTTTGGAAAAGGTTACTTGCATATAATAATATTATCTGTTTCTATTTGCCATTGGGTGTGACGTTGTTACGCTTACATTTTTAAAACTTCTTCCAAATGATCCTTATTCCGTTACAGGTGTGCTGGTTCGTGTGTCGAAAAAACTTGTTGTCAAGAGACAAGCCAGTGTTTGGAGATGACTCTGTGTTTAAGCTGTTTAGGATCTTCTGCCTGCTGGCGGATTTAGTGCAAGATGCAGACGAAAGCACGCGATATGTGGTAAGAAACGATACACAGTATGTGAAGATAGTACAACCCTCGGTAGTTCGACTAAGGAGGAATTACCGTCACAGTTACTTTAGGCTTATAACAGCAGTGTTCATTGCTGCTGTCTTCTAATGTGGGTGTGCTAAGTTTAACATACTTATTTGAGGCATTCCAACATAGTCCTCACCGGTCGCAACGCATCTGTGCCTGACCTCAGGTAGGATTCATAATCTTTTCTGGGATTGATCACAGGATAGACAGTGGGCTTTTACTCATCAGAACACTTCATATCAATGTGAGCCGATAATAACATCCTTTCACCGAAACCCAATCTCCTTCATGCTAAAATAGTTGTGACAGTAGTACCTCCCCGATCCAATTAATGGTACGTAGGTTCTCGTTCTATAACCTGGCAAATTTCTTTAAATAAGGTAACAGTTTTTATAATGTAACTAACAACATCGTACTTGGAAACACCTGTTTCAGCGCCAATATCACACCCACGCCATTACCATATTGTCACAAGTTAACATTGATCGACGTTCGCTTGTCGTTTGACAAGCCTTGTCCAAACAATAACTTGATATTTACATGATCACATGACATCAGTTTGAATGTCTCGCATATGTAAGCCACATGGTTTCCTATAGGGATCTCGGGGTCAATGGCATGATAATTACGAATAAATTGTGCGTCAATTGTCTTCGTGTTTGTGCAAGCGAAAGTGCTCGCGTTGTGTTTTATCATACATACGTTTAATCATAATTGCCTAGCTAAAATGGAATCTACTCTTTTAACAATTGACCTAACTTCCTTCAAAGCAATTAAAATCATTTTTAACATTATGTTAAATTATTTTGTCGTCTTTTTCCTTTTTTAACTTATAATATTATAGAAAAAAGACGGAAATAGCAAACGAACATGCAGTCCACCTGGTGGTAAGTAGCCACTGCCGCCCATGGACATCTGTAATCAACCCCAGATAAGATCACAGTCCCACCTTAGGTCGACCACACATACGTTGCTACCCTGGAGGATTAAGTTGGAACGCCTCGAATAAGTATGTCTCCCGTACCAGACCCTTCAAACCAGAACACAGCAGCGTTTAACCATGCTGTTATTAGACAGAAATTGGTGTGGTGGTGGTGCCGCCGGGTTCGAGCCACATAGTTTTCTACTATCTTACGTCTACTTATTAAGAGTTTGGTAGAAATTAAAGAACATGAAGAACCCTTGATAGTGATGATGTTTCATACCTACTTTTAAAAGGTATCTAACCCTAAGTCAAACAACAGGAAACACGTAAACTACATTTTTACGTATTATTATAATTGCAGGTGGTGCTCCAACCATCAGAAGCTGGTATAGTAACGGAGCAGCTAGTGCATTGCCTCGGACTTCGCTGGGACGCGGCAGATTGGGAAGCCCTGGGCTCCTCCATCGGGCACTTCAAGTGGGCAGCCTTCCTAGCTGTGCTTGAAGCGAAGTACTGCTGCGATCAGCAGATACACTCCGAGGCGCTGGTCGAAGCTGTTGATGAGATTTACGATGTCTTTATCGAGGACATAATTAAAAAGGTAGATGACAGATTTAAAGAGATTTTATAAGTAATGCGAGATGGAGATTTTTTGTACCAAACTATAGCTATGCTCGTTGGTAAAGTGATGAAAATAATAAAGGTCTAATTCGCACTTTATTAAATTTCATTATCAAATAAAGTAATAAGAATCTATATAACAAAAAATTTTGTATTTAAGTTTTAAAGAATAAAAACGATATAAAACTAAGTACGCAAACATCCTTCTTATTCTGATCAAATCTTTTCGTTAGCCATTCAGACGATTTCTTGGTCATCCCTAAATCTATTAACATGGTCAGTGACATAACTAGTGCGACGCCGCATCGCAAAAATTCTCCGTACTGTGTCGGTGCGGTGCAGCGCTGCAGCGGTGCCGCTACGGTGATTTACATACGAAATGTGGCGAAATTTCGCCAGATCGGCACCGCTGCGGAGCCGCACCGCCGCCGCACCGCACCCCATGCACTGTATTATCAAGCTCTTAACATTTCAGGGTTACTTATTCAAGCGCGGATATCTCTTGCCCACTATGCGCGAATACTGGTGCGTGCTGCAGCCATGTGCGCTCACCTACTATAAGAGCTCTTCCCAGAAAGACCAGTGTGGCAGAATCGCAATAGACGAGTACTGTTCAGTAGAATCAGCGGCCGGCGAGGGCAAGATACAGAGGTTCCAATTAATCACACCGGAGAGAACATTTGAGTTCGGTACTCAGGATCACAAGTAAGCACAATATTAGATACAGAAAATTTTGTAAGACTAGGAAGCAACTAAATTTTCAGTTTATTGGAATTGAAAATAATTTTATAGATAGATTGAGCTTTATAAAGCTCCAAAAAGTCCAAAGTCAGATAATATAAAAACATACAAATCTACCACACATGCTCAGGACTTTTGATAACTTGCAATCTGAAAATAAAATTTTCGGTTTACTTAACATCCAACCGGATGCAGACAAGTTAGCAAAAGATCTTATCAATTTCATAAAGACGACAAAACATTTGAACTCTCTAACAGGAGTCGTTTACAATGGGTATCGGCTCTACGTCAAGCGGCAGCGGTGTCTGGTGGCGCGGAGGGCTACCAGCGGCGAGCGCGGGCGGGGCGGAGAGGGGCGGGTGCGAGGAGAGAGAAGGAGGCGCGAGAGACCAAAGCGCGACTGCAACACGAGGTCCGGGCGAGGCTGGCGGCAGAGGCTCAAGCACAGGTATACCACTGTGATGAACCATAACCAACACAAGTATTCTGATACTGATACACTAAGATGCAGAAAACTTCTGTTGAATGTGGTACCCATGAATATTATATCCGGAGTATACTTGATGTAAAATATTAAATTTCACATTACATAACATTCTTATATTTTCCGTCTAAATTTACAGGAATTAGCAGAATTAGCACAACAAGACAATAAAAAATTAGAGGAATTAAAAAATGCGCAAACGGAATTAGAAAGATTGCTGCAAGAAGAAACACAAGCGAAGCGAGATGAAGAAATCGTTAGAGCATTACAAGCCAGGTACAAAAGAAATCTAAATAACAGTAATACCAAACCCCTAGCACAATTACGATCCTCGTAATATTTTAACCACTGTCCATTAAAACATATTACGTGGTAAAATTAATAAATACGAAATTTAATAACGGGTTGTCAACATTTCAAATGTATGAATATGAATTTATGATACCAGGGTTCTAGCAGAGGAATGGGAGAGGCGAGAAGAACTAGAAAGACTCCAAGAAGAACAGAATCGTATGTTAGAAGAGGAAAGACTGAAACGAAAACAATTCGAAACATTGCAAGCCGAAAAGGAAGCTCAGTATCGAGGTAAGTCAATGTTTATAATTATAAAGTTAATAATAACTTATTTTAACAGACATATACCAACTTAAAATAAAAATATGATTCTATAGAGAAAGACGTACATATTATAGAAGTTATCACCTAATGTCCATTAAGAAGTCCATTATTTTAAGGAGTCAAGGATCACAGAGTAGGAACTCAAACTGCCTCTTAAATTGTATTATTATTTGTACTTATTTATAATTTTACTACTTAAGCGTAGGTACTTGTTCTTCCGTATTTGTTTGGATTTAATAGAAGGTTGACGTTAACTATAATAATGATCGTTGTGATTAAGCCGATATACATGTTTACAGAAGCTGAAAAACGACTGAGGGAGTTGGAGGAAGAAAAGCAACGGCTAGATGCGGAACTCAAGGCAGCACAACAGAAGATTACTAAAACCGAACACACCGCTCAAGCACTGCACGTTCAATTAAGGGTAAAGAACACAGATATGCACCTAGAACTATAATCATTATAAAAAATACACTTAAAAATTACCCAGAAAATAGAAAGAAGCTAAATTTTAAAGAATACAATACTGGGTATTATGTCTTGAAGATAATCTTACGATGCGGCATTATATTCATTGAAAATGAATAAGGAACAATTGAAAAAATACTAGCGTGCAAATAACAGTTTAAGGACTAAAAGAATAATCCTTTAATTAATATTGTGTACAAGTACCGGCCATACTAATGTTAAATCAAAATAAACACCACTGTTACTGTATAGGCGTAGTAGTATATTCCTAACTGCACATTTCTAGATTGTACGAGAGTTTTTGATTTTTAGTCAAATAATATAATTTGACATTTCTGTATCTTCTGATATAGAAAATGTTATACTTATTCCAGGACCTAAATCCAGTACTTCGCAACGGCGAAAGAGCAAGACGCGCGATTTCCTTCGTGCCAACCACCAAGAGTTCATCCGACACACTCATCGATATCAAAGCGATCAGGCACTTAAAGGTTTTGGACGACGAAGAGAAACTATGAAAAATCAAAAGTAATTAAACACCTGACAAGCTGCATAGTAGTTCCACTACGTCGGTCTGTCGTACTGACTTCTGAGCATCTTAGGTGCATTTTCTGGCGGAAATACTGGCGGATCAATTTTTTTTTGGGGCAGTATGAAGGCTTGACATGCCGAAGGTAGTCTTAAAAATAAAGTCATCCGATAAAGATACTGTCTCTTTTAGATTTTGAATCCTCTTGTTTCTCAAATTTTGCCGCCACCGATAAATTTGAAAGGGGGTTCAGCTCCTAAGCCTCTCCCTCCCCAGGATCCGCCAGTTAAAATAATAATAAATATAAATTTACACTAAATGTAGCCATACTTCGCAGTCCAGATACAGAAATTTATTAATATGGGACATCAAAATGTATTACTACTTTTTTACCATAAAACAGTTGTAGTATTTAGATACTGTGTGAAATAGGAAATTGTCAGTACACCTAAATTAGACGAGAATTTAGAGTTAACTTATTTGGAATCCTTAATATTAGGCAGCTAGTAGCTACTCAAAACAACTTTTAAAATGAGGCCACTGATAGATAAGACAGTCGTAATGAAACATAAATCAATATACCAATGGGCATACAATTATTTATGTTGATTGGTTACAGACATGTGACCAAACAAAATTGTTATTCGATCAATCGTTTATGTGCGAATAAAAACTTTGTGCATGGTTTTAAGTGGTTGGAAAGAAAATACATTGAAAGTTCCATATTAGACTGTCTTAAATTAATTTGATAATATGTAGAACTATGTTTACTTGAAATTTAAAGAGCGTGTGTTTTATAGATATTTTATAATGATTATTAAAAAAAACGCTTCTTGATATTATTACTGTTCGTTTCATTTATCAAATACTTACGTGGAGTTTAAAGTGTAATGATTTGCAATTACAATTATGTTAAAGACATTTAAACGAAGTTAAAATCATTAAAGACATGATTAGAACCTTTGATTTTTGTAATCAAAATCTGTTTTATGTTATTCATTCACTAAAAGCTATTAGAAATAATAAAAAAGTTTCACCACATTTTATTACTGTTTTACACAGTCACGTTATATTGTTGATATTTTAAGATTATTCTGTAGATAAGTTTAGTTATTTATATCTTCCGATGAGCAGACTTAATAAAATAGTAAACACTAAAATAAGACTACAAAATATATGATTCAAAAGAAAATGTTTATTAGTTATTAACTATTTAAAGCCAGTCTTAAACAAGCATTTTGATGTAATCGTTTAAAAATTAAAAAAACTAGACGAACTTTGCCTCGAATCTTGATCCAATTGTGAATAAGGAAAATAAAACGCATGCATATACAACGAATATTTATTTCTTGCCCCCTTTCTTCTCTGCAGCGGCTGCAGCCGCTTGCATTTTCTTTTGTAATTTTTTCAGCTGGAAGAAAAAATTGCCGTCTAAGGATAGGTTCAGAAAGGACGGAGTAATGGATATAGGAATAGGTTATAGGATATAAAAAAAGTTGTCAACTAAGGACGAAGCAAGTTTGATAACTATGTCAGTAATTTTTCTTCACAATGATGTATTAGGCTTTTTTCTTGCCCTTCTTACCTTTTCCTTTTTGCTGCTTGCAAGAAAAAACGTATCTTTAGAATATGTTGCATTGTTAAAATAAAATATTCATGTTTCTACTCTCACATTTAATACAATCAATCTCAATAAATCTCTTATCTATCCTACAAAACATTCGATTCTACTTAATTACTATTCTACTTAAAAATATTTTAACAGCCTACAAATTCTAAATCTTCTTTACATAGTAACAAATAAAACTCTTCTAACTATAGTACTTTTAATTCTTCTTTGTTGCGCTTACCCGTTTCTTCTCGGCTCGATTTGCGAGAACCTCTCGCCAGGCGTTCTGGATGACCCTGGCAGCATGTTCCAATAGGAATTTGTTCATCTTCTCTGTCATTTCTTGGTGGTATTCTTCTTCTCTTTCTGCCATTAATGGTATGTATTCCTTGTCTTGTTCTGCTAGTTTTATCTGCGTTTAAGTACAGAAAAAATTGCCTTTCAGTATATTACTCATATAAATTTATTATTCTATTGTAGATAATTTTTGTTTTACTTACCTACTACAAATTAGAGAATAGCTTAAAGCATTCAAGTATACTAAACGCAAAATTTAATTTACTACATTTTATAATTTTGACTTTAAATATTTTATGACATTAATAATAGGGCTTATTTCGTATCACACATTTTAAATTAAAAAATGAATTGTGACATACCTACTGTCTGACATTTTCCAAAAATGTTGGTACGAAATTAACAAATTAATGCAATTTGTTAATTTCGTTAATTTGTTAAATAAAACCATAAGTACACTTGTTGTTGCTACATTACACTCTAATTTTAAATCAAAAGATGCCGTAACAAAATCATTAATCTTGTATTTCTCTTTGCATGTACGTATCAACGAATGCGTGAAATTTCTTAAAAACACGAGAGCAAAGAAAAGATGCATTGATAAAACTAACCTCCAATTCCTCACACTTCCTGAGCTCGTCCTCATATTTCTCAGTATAATCATCTAAGTCCAGTTGCTTGTCTCCCATCTCCGCGTCATACTTCTGCAGCCACGACAGCAGCTGAGTTTCCACTTTGAACCTGTAATTTGTTCCAGTTGATATTGAATTATTTTTGCATAAAATAAAAGCTACAAAATGCAGGCCGTCAAACTATGATAAAGTTCATTTGTTATGGCCTATGAAATTTAATATGAAGGAACTCCCAAATGCGTTATAGTCTTAAAAATCCATTTTTTTTCACCATAATAAACGTCATCGAAAGTTCTTAACAGATCATAATGATGCGGTCAATTGGTTTAAAGTCCATGTGTTTTATAGTCGACATGACTATAAATTTTACCAATAATAATAAACATTGATAAAACTCTTTTAATCAGTTATAAAATGAAGACTAACCCATATTGATGCTGTGTGGTAGTATTTCTCCTTAATGAGTGCGAACAAATCGATCCCCAGGAATGGGAAATTGACGGATTATAGCCACGAAAATGTCATGAAAATTATTACCTGCGCGCCCTCTGGTTCTTTTCGTCAATCAAGTGCAATCGTAATGTGTTCTCGTAGCTCTCTCGACTTTCCACTTCTTCTTCTTTAAGCATTTCGTGCTTTACGAGGTGCGCACGTGTTGCTAATACCATCTGTCGGTCCGAGTCCAGGCTGGAATTAAGGTTAGAGTGATTTCACGAATTTCATTTTTTAGATCAATAGATACATCTCCAAACCAAGTTTCCTTGAAATCAGCCAAAAATCGAACCCGAAATTCGAATAAAAAGACCTATCTTCTTTCAAATAGATATCGGATTGTTCAAAACGCATATTGTATCTGCAATAGTATCTAATGAAATGGAAGGCCTTATTCCGATGGTGTATATCCGATAGGAAATAACTACAGAAATAATTACATCTTCTTTTGCAATTTGACAGAGGCTTCGTGGTTCAGAAGTTCTAACTCCTTCTCGAGATTTGCGATGGTGTCGGCTTTTTTCTTCATTGTATCTTCAAATTTCTCGTTTTCGTCCTTTAAGGTTTCCGTATATTCTGTAAATACAAAAGTTAGTACCTATAAGATGTTGTAATTATTATATTTATAAATTTCTGAAGCATCGAAGCGCGCATGAAATTTACCAACTAATCTCCGATTGTACCTGATATTGCTTAACGTGGTAGATGAGTTGAGATATACACGAACAGCAGAGCAATACGCGCCTTGAAAGAATGATTATAGTCCGCGCTGAAATTCTAGTCCGCTCTAGTGCAGTTTCACTTTTCGTAACGACACTCGCGCTCACATCTCCACGTGGGCGAGAGCGATCAGCCGATTGGTTCTGCGCTGCCTTCGTCCCGTTAATACCCATAATTTGCTTATAGCGACGCGACTCGCTTCATATTTCGAGCGGACTGGAAATTTGGCGCGGACTATATCTATCATACCCATTTATTATTCAAACCTGTACCCAGATCTATTTTATTAATACTACTATACAATAAATGAAATATATTGTATCTTCACTACTGTTAACTAAATTGTCGTGCCGTATTCTAACCATAAAAAAACAAACTTCTTCTTTTAGAAAAAAAAGTACTATAATGTTATACGAACCCTTGATTTTGCTTCTAAGCTTCTCATTAGATCCCTGCAGTTTTCTGGTATTTAGCTTGGCTGCTAATTCTTCTGCTGCAGTGGTCGCCATTTGTTTCACCATCAGCTTACGGAATTGTTCAAACGTGAGAAGATAGCTTAAGCTTGGATTCGAGTGCTTCTTCTGAATTAAATGCAAAAAATATATAAAATACGATATGAGTGAAAAATAACGTAGCGTAATAAATGATTATCCATTTTCACTCGCGATCATCGTTCCATCTACCGACCGCGACCGACGTTTGCTTAACTTTGTAGATCGGTTAAGATGCACGCAAACAGCAGATCTGTTCGCGCGTCAATGTACTCACTTTTTATATATGGGTACTCCTTCATTATAAAGCACTGTATAACTTCTGTATTTTAACAAATAAGTTAAAGAATATATACCTACATATAAGTATAACATGGAAGTGGAGTCGAACCACAAAGGATTCTACCATATTCATTTTCATTCTATAGTTCTATACCAATGTACTCACCTAGCTTTTTATGACTTAATATTAAGTCTTTAAATATACATTCTTAATCAATAAATGCACACTTATATATAAACTTAAAAACTAGACAACCTTGTTTGGAAAAAACTAAACGGCAGTTGCAATAAATCTGGATGAAAAACTTCCTTTTATAATACTAAGTAAAAATATGCTCGCTTTCTATTCGTTACAGTTATTGTAAATAGTTATTATGCAATAAGTAGGTATGGTCCGCTAAAAAACCAATCAAAACAAACATTATTATCTGATTAATTTGTATTTTATTCCGATTTGTTCTTCAAACATTAAAATTAAAAACGTATAAAGTCTTTTTACCGGTAGGTATATTTATTTATTTCAAAAACAAAAGATTTTCAAAGTTGCAAATGCAAGAGAAAGCTATCTATAAATATACATGTCAGAATTGATATAATAATTAACATGGTTTTATTAGTTTCGGTTGTATACTTCTATGTTTGTATGTTCGTATGTTTGTATGTAACGGAAACTTTGAACGTGATTAACGGCGGATTAATTTGAAACTTTGCATACCTACTTATCAAGGATCTATAACAATGCAATATGAAAAAAAAGTTAAAAAACTAAAAAACACGATTTTGTGAAATGCGAACTAAAAAGTGAAAAATATCTGTTGTAAAAAAGCGTGGGGTGCTTTTTGATATATTTGACACCATGCACCCCACGCTTTTCTTACAATAGATATTTTTCACTTTTAAGTTCGCATTTCACAAAAGCATGTGTTTTAGTTTTTCAACTATTACTTATAGATAGAAGAAATTTACTTAAGCACCATCGTCGTAACAGATGTGCACTGGTCTTCTGTCACAGTGAGAGGTATTAAAGCCACAGCCAACTACCCTGGCCACGTGCGAATGGCAGACTTCACTTTGTGATTTTTCTGTATGTATGTTCTGATATATTATTATGTCTGCCTATACCTAATCTGTTGACCATACCCTGAAGCAAAATTTTCCTTATCCTGATTTACCATTACCTATATAGTCTATTGACGTCAATTCACGACATAATTATGAATACACTTACGTCACCCAATTGGTGATACTCCAACTTCATCTGTGAACAATAACAAATGAAATGTTTTCAACAGACACCTTAATTAAATAATACAGTCGCCCCTGTGGTATTATGATGGACATATGGTACCAATCCCACATAAGATTTTATTCCTACCTAAGGGCGACCAAAGATAAGTTGCTAAACGTGAAGGTGAATGTGCAACGAGTCGGATAGGTATTGCTCCCTTACATAGACTTCAAAGCAACACAACAACAATAAAACTGCTGTTATTAATCAGAACAAGGTGTAATGTTGGGGCATCCGGAGAAACCCTAAAGGGCGCTACCAGCTTTAAACATAGAGTATGTAAGATCTGCTTACAATATAGAGTATTTTGCTCTATTTCATTGAACCAAATCAGCCAAACTTTATGTTCGTACTGCTATATTTGAACCACTTGAATTACTTCTATCAAATTGAATCGTCCATCTTTTAAAATGTTTAAAGTCGTTATCCTACAATGTCAATCTCACAATGTTAAAGAATTTAATGGAGCTACAAGCTTTTTTATTATAATGAAGTAGCAAACGAGCATGCACCGGACGGTAAATTGCCACTGTCAGGCATGGACACCTGTAATCAACCCCTCGTAAGATCAATCTTGTTTAAGGTTGCCCACAGATTTGTTGCTAACTCTACCACACTCGGTTTGAAAAAACTACCCAATCTCTCATAGATACATATTTATAGTAGACTTATGACCCATATCTCTAAGGAATGACTAAATTATAAGGTAGATACTGTTAGGATACACCGTTTTCAAGTTAAAAAAGGCTTGTTACTTAAAACCGCACTATTTAATTGTTCATAGAATTACTTTACACAGATACTTAACTTATATTAGCCTTCTACTACTCTCGCGTTTTAGGACTACGGTAAATCCTGAACAACTAGCTGAACTCCGCCAACAATTACCAAGGTAAAAGAACCGTAGTTGGATAACGATGCTATGTCATAACACACCTTAATTTATTTACTTATCCATTTTCATCGATGTGTGCTATTATAGCTGAGTCGATAATTTTGCATTAGGTGTTGACCTACATAATACATAACAGTACGTAGTTACGAACATAAATAGGTAAGTAATTCACAAAATAATATTAGGTGCATACCTCTTGTACCATGTCCTCAACAACGGGTTTTAGGGCTGGATAACTGTGCATGATGTACATCAAATGTCCCAATTCTGGGTTTAAACGATTCTTCAGAGACATATCACCCTGGAATATCATAAAATTTTCATAAGTGCAAGGTCTTACGAAAAATATATCGCTCACAAGTACATGTACCTAAAAGCTACATTTACCAAATTTGAAATAATTTGCGGATGATAGTATTGTTCATGCGGACAACTGGTGGTCCACGGACAAATGTTTGGTAATTACGATTCTAGATATTTTTTTCTTACTTTTATGGTTTGAAAGCAGCAAACGAGCATGCACTCCACCTGATGGCCAGTGAACACTGCCAGCTATGGACATATGTAATCAACACCAGATTAGATCAAAGTCCTACCTAAGGTTGACTACAGATGCGACAAGTATGTCTCCCTTACCACACCTTTCAGACCAAAACACAGCAGCGCTTGACACTGCTGTTATTAGGCAGAAATAGGTTTGGTGGTGATGCCGCCGGTATCGAACCACAAAGATTTCTACCACCTTAGATACATCTATGAGAATCATTAATAATTACTTACAGCCTTAACATCCTCCATAGCAGCCATATTAAGCAAGCTCGTAGAGAATAACGGATTGTCATACTGCTCGAATATGAAGATCAGGTCTTCCATGTGCTGGCTTGACAGGATAGAACTGAGGGTTTTGTACTCCTGCACCAGGTTTGGCAAACAGAGAGCTAGTTTTGTTTTGTATATTGCTTCGTCAAGTATCTTGGTGATCCTCTCGGCCTGAATGTGGCATTCTAGATCTATTGGTGATGCAGCTGGAAAGTAAACAACTTTGATGTTAGTTCTTTTAAAAAATAATAATAAATTGTAAACCATCAATCGTCACCAACAAAACAGTCATAAGATGTAATAACAAAAAAGGTAACCGTAACCTAGGTAAGGTTACGGTTACGCCTTACCACTTAAGTAGAACATGAACACAATAACACTTTTTTTCTTATTAACGTAATATTTTAATTTAGTAACATAATAAAGCTTTTTATGTTATAAATTAATATCATTGGTATGTATTGTTCTAATTAATCAAATAGATAAAGTAAACTTGTCTTAAATAACCCGATATTCCTATTTAATATGGCCATTCTATCGTTGACACAGGTGTCCTACACTCTCTCCCACACAGAAACTATACCTTTAAATCCTAGCCAAACTCGGTCAAAGCAGTGTACATCTAATATAACGTAGCAGTTAGGTACTTAACGCAACTCCGTACCCCCGATATTACAGCTTCATCTAGGTAGGTATGAAATTAAAGGATTGATTACCATTATCTTTAGTCAAGTCTTCTTCTCTTTCCTTATCACCTTCAGTACCCGATTTGCTACTGCCTGTCTTAGAACTCTCGGAGTAAGTAGATGGCGACTGCAGAGTGCCCACAGATTGTGCATCCATTACTATAGAATCTCAGTATTGAGTTTTCGGAGATTATCTATCCGCTTATTGCAAATACTAAGACAACAGTCAGCAGTGGTTGAATAATAAACTTTCTGTTTTGATAATAGTTAAAATCTTTCAAATAATTCAAATCAAAGTAATAATAACTAGCGGACTAGTTGCTATAGCAACCAATGAAATATGAAAAGAGATTTGACTTGCCTGGATACATATTTTTTTGGAAATAGGTTTAATGTCTAGTGAAAAGAAAAATAATAAGTATGTATCTTAATCTGGCTCGTCTGCTTATTCTATTACATAAAATAAGGCAAAGAATACACATATAATGCTACATAACTAAAATAAAGATCAATCGTAGGTAGTATAGATACCTTCGGCTCTATCCGGAAGTTTCATCGATATTATATCTACCCACGTTTACATAATTACTGTGTTAACACACAAGAAAGAGCCAGAATCACGCGACATCAAGTGTTAGGTTACACACCAACAAAGAACAAAACAGACAGCACTTTACGGGTTGCTGTGTTACAATATAATTAGTTTGTTCAATACAATCAACTCACTTCTCTAATTTGCAGCGAAGTGCTGTATTTAGTCTTGTTATTACCAGAATATTTTTTTATTACGTACTTTTACATTTTACTAATAAACTTTAATTGTACATTGGATTTCAGATTTTAATCAGATTGAAAACACTTAAGACTTGATAAAAAATTTCATTGGACGCAATATTTTAAAAGGCCCAAAATGCCTAAAAAGAGCAAAGTGAATAAGTTGGCTCGGATGTCTGATGAAGAACGTGCTAGGTAACTGACATTGAAATTATTTAAGAAAATAGTTTATAAGGTTAGGTGAATGGTAGTTATGATTTTCAAACTCACACTATAAGCAGTGATAGCCTAATGGTTGAAACACGGCCTCTCAATGACTAGGAGTCCTGGGTTTGAGTCACATGTGTACTTCAATATTCAACAGTTCCTAATACGTGTAATTTTAACGGAAGTAAGTAATAGTATACCTACTTAGTAATAGTAGAAAGATAAGTATATACCATACTTATTTTCTTACTAGTATGGTTCTCTACCCTAATAGGGGAAAGCTGAATACAGAATTCTTATATGAAGCTGATTCCCTTTTGACGTAATATTTTCACTTGAAATTAAATCGTTCGCAGATACCTCCAGCATCGTGCAGACCTGGAGGAGGAAGCACGCAGGCGCAAGCGGGATCTGGTCGCCAGATTCATTAAGGTAGGTATCTCTTGTTTAGCTTTTATGTGATTGGTCCAAATTATATATTTACAAGATATACAAATATCGTACAGTAAAGTTCCTATATTTGGCTGTTCCATTTGTATTTTTTGTAACTATATCTCATCCATATATCAGACTTTTAATTTTTTGAATTCCTCTGCTGGACATTGGCCTCCCCAAAGATGGCATTGTTAACCTCTGCGCCTGCTATGCTTGTTGATGACCGAAGGTGTTGATGGTATACAGGAAGACGCTTATGCCCACCTTCTGGAATTTATCCCATAGTCTCGCCTCCTAAGACCTCCACAGGATAAGAGAGTGTGGTGATATTTAAGACCGACATCGCATGACGTAGGTACAATAATACTTCGCTAAAGGACGTTCTAATTACCTTTCAGCAAATGTCTCTCAATCAGTAGATTAACTTGCATTAAATTCAATAATTTCATTTATTTTTAGAAAAAATTGGACAAGGAGGAATCTTACAGCAAAATGAACACAGCTAAGATTAACCAACAGTGGCGATATATTCTTCGCAAGATTAAATGTAAACAAATGGCTTCTGACATACAGGTAAGGAGAACATTAAAAGTTCTTATGTACCTAATTAATTACATACACGCTTCTCACTCAATATATTTTCAAAAAAGTTTATTATCTTTTAGAAATACATGATAATATTATAATATAATATAATAACATAGAAATCTTTAGACTAAGATAGTTGGCATAGAAGTGGTTTACATATTATAAGATGTATCAGAATTTAAAATTAAATTAAAACGTATTTCTTTTTTTTTTAAATAGCGCTTTTTTAAGTTTTATTTTATTAAGCCGATTAGTTTTGTATGTTCATTTTATATTCCCAGGGCATGATTATAAGTTTTAACTACCTAACCGAGAGAAAGGATCGTCTAATAGGCTCGTTGGTAAAAGCTATAGATGACTCAGATGAGCAACACCGTCGCGCCTTTCAAACACATACAGAGACTTTGAGCTACTTTCTAAGTACGGTTTTTATTATTACTTCAATTATGTACTTATTATAAATGTTTTATGAGTTATGAAATAATAGTGACCAAAATGCATAGATCTAACAACATAATGTGTTTGAAACATAAACCATCCGTGGAAGAGTGAACTTATCATGATGATTTCCTATTAGG
>DWPW01000022.1:0-17834 GCA_018252015.1 Astraptes brevicauda
TATATATATATATATATTTTAGTGTAAGATGCACAATAATTTTTGATATTATTAGATATAGTTTAATTCTATAAAGTATAATAAAGGTAATTAAAATATTACATAATTTATTCTATCAGAATAATCCTTTTTCAGGCACTTTATTATTAAAAAATTTTCAAAAAAAAGATATATCTTTATATTTGGGGTATGAACCCAAAAGCTTAAATTTAGCTTATTTTTGATTTAAATTCACATATATAAATAAATATATTTAAGAAAAAATTATTAAAAATGGTTTTATTATTAAGTTAAATTAATTTTTTTTTTAATTTTATATTAAATATTTAATATTAAATTAATTATATAAATATATTATAAATATTATAATATATATATAAATTTATATTATTATTTATATATATATATATATTAATTTTTTTTATTTAATTAAAATTAAATTAAATAATATTTTAATTTTTATTATGAATATATATAAATTATATTCTTATTGTTTTAAATATGAATATTACTAAAAATTTTTTAAAATCAAAAAAAAAAAAAAAAAAAAAATTCTGTATGAAAAAAAGTGTATATAGATAAAAATTTATGATTTTCAAAATTTATTTTTAATTTATTTTACATACAAATTTTAGTATTGATTTTTAATTATTTTAATAATAATTAAAGATTTTTGTAGTAATTATAATTAAAAATTTAAGAAATTAAGATTTAGTAATATTAAAATTATTAACAAATTTTGTGCCAGCAGTTGCGGTTATACAAAAATTGAAATAAATTTTTTTAAATTATAATTAATGAAATAAAACAAATTAAATTAAATATTAAATTGTTAGGTGAAATTTTAATTTAATTAAAATTTAAGTTTATTCATGATTTAATAAAATTTATTTATAAACTAGGATTAGATACCCTATTATTAAAATTTAAATTATAAAATTTAAAATAGTAAATAAATTATTATTGAAACTTAAGTAATTTGGCGGTATTTTAGTTCATTTAGAGGAATCTGTTAAGTAATTGATAATCCACGAATAAATTTACTTAATTTAATATTTTGTATATCGTTGTTAAAAAAATATTTTTAAATAATAATAATATTTTAAAATTAAAAAAAAAAATTAATTCAGATCAAGATGCAGATTATAATTAAGATTATAATGGATTACAATAAATTTATTTAAATGGATATTATTTTGAAAATTAAAGAATTTGAAGGTGGATTTAAATGTAATTTTATTTAATTTAATAAAATGATTAAAAATTAAAATATGTACATATTGCCCGTCGCTTTCATTTAAAAATTGGAATAAGTCGTAACAAAGTAGAAGTACTGGAAAGTGTTTCTAGAAAGAACAAATTAGATCTTGTATAAGTATTTCATTTACATTGAAAAGAAATTATTTTTTTAATTAATTTGAGGGGGAAAAATTAATAAATTAATAATTAATAAAAAAATTTTTAAATTAATATATTTTATGGGGGTGTTAAAGTATAATTAATAGAAAAAATTAATAATTTTATAGTGAAATAGTATTGAAAAAGAATAATGAAATAAAATGAAAAATAAATTTTAAAAAAGTAAATTTTATTTATTGTATCTTGTGTATCAGAGTTTATTAATAATATATATATATAGATAAATAGTTCTCGAATTTAAAAGAGTTAATTAATTAAAAAAGTTATTGTATCATAAATATTTTTAATAATTAATTTGAAATGAAATGTTAATCGTTTTTAAATATATCTAGTTTTTTTAGAAATAAATTTAATTTAGAATTTTTTTTTTTTTATTAAAAATTAATTTTTAATAAAAAAAAAAAATTTAATATTTTAAGGGATAATCTTTAAATTAAATATTTATAATGAAAATTTATTATTTAAAATTTTTAAAATTTATATTGTTTATAAATTATATTTTTTTATAAAAAATTTTAATAAAAATAAAAAATTTTTAATTAAAATTTAAATTTTTATAAAAAAATAATTTTTAATTAAATAAAATTAGTTATAATGATAAAATTAGTATAAATTTATATATATATATATATATATATATATAAATATAATAAAATAAAAATTAATAAAAAGGAATTCGGCAAAAATTTATATTCACTTGTTTATCAAAAACATGTCTTTTTGATTATAATTTAAAGTCAAATCTGCCCACTGATTTATAATTAAAGGGCTGCAGTATACTGACTGTACAAAGGTAGCATAATCAATAGTCTTTTAATTGAAGACTTGTATGAAAGATTTAATGAGATATAAACTGTCTCTTTATTAAATTTAGAATTTAATTTTATAGTAAAAAAGCTATAATAATTTTAAAAGACGAGAAGACCCTATAGAGTTTTATAATTAAATTATTAATATTTTTTTATAAATATTTAAAATAAGATTAATTAAATTATTTTGTTGGGGTGATAAAAAAATTAAATTAACTTTTTTTAATAAAAAAACATTAATTAATGAATAAATGATCCATAATTTATGATTATAAGAAAAAATTACCTTAGGGATAACAGCGTAATTTTTTTTTTTAGTTCAAATAAGAAAAAAAGTTTGCGACCTCGATGTTGGATTAAGATAAAATTTAAATGCAGAAGTTTAAAATTTTTGATCTGTTCGATCATTAAAATCTTACATGATCTGAGTTCAAACCGGTGTGAGCCAGGTTGGTTTCTATCTTTATAAAAATAAAATAGTTTAGTACGAAAGGATCAATTATTTTAAATAATTTAATAAAAAGAATATTTATAATTTAATTATAAACTATTTTGGCAGAAAAAATGTAATGGTTTTAGAAGTCATAAATGTATAATTAATTATATAAATAGTATATGATAATGATTGATAAATTTAATATTATAATTGGGGTTATTATTTTTTTTATTGGTCTTTTAATTAGAATTGCTTTTTTAACTTTATTAGAACGTAAAGTATTAGGTTATATTCAAGATCGTAAAGGCCCAAATAAATTGGGATTTATAGGTAATTTACAACCTTTTTCAGATGGGATTAAGTTATTTACTAAAGAACAAATTTATTTAAATTATTCAAATTATTTATATTATTATTTTTCTCCAGTAATTAGATTTTTTTTATCTTTAATAATTTGAATATTAATTCCTTATTATTTTAATTTTATTAGATTTAATTTAGGGTTTTTGTATTTATTATGTTTTTTAAGAGTAGGAGTTTATACATTATTGTTAGCTGGCTGATCTTCTAATTCAAATTATTCTATATTAGGGGGTTTACGTGCTGTTGCTCAAACTATTTCTTATGAAGTTAGATTAGCTTTAATTTTAATTTCTAGTTTAATTATAATTATAGATTTTAATTTAATAAGTTTAAGATTATTACAACAAAATTTATGATTTATTTTTTTAATATTTCCTTTAAGAATAATTATATTTTCTTCAATATTGGCTGAAACTAATCGTACTCCTTTTGATTTTGCTGAGGGTGAAAGAGAGTTAGTATCTGGGTTTAATATTGAGTATAGAGGTGGTGGATTTGCTTTAATTTTTTTAGCTGAATATTCAAGAATTTTATTTATAAGATTATTATTTAATTTATTATATATAGGTGGATATTCATTAAATTATATATTTTATATAAAGTTAAGATTAATTTCTTTTTTATTTATTTGAGTTCGAGGAACTCTTCCACGTTATCGATATGATAAGTTAATATATTTATGTTGAAAAATTTATTTACCTGTTTCTTTAAATTTAGTAATATTTTTTTTAGGAATAAAAATATTTATTTTATAATAAATATTTTTAGTATAAATTAATAGAATATTTATTCTTTCTTAAGTTTTCAAAACAAATGCTTTAACAAGCTCATTAATTAGGTTAATTAAAAATTATTTTATCTCAAAATTTGTTAATAATTGGGTTAATAATATAATAAGAAAAGTAAATTATAGTTAAGATTTGACCTGTAATAATAAAAGGAATTTCAACGGGTCGTGCTCCAATTCAAGTTAATAAAATAATTGTTGAAATTATAATTCAAAAATTGATTTGATTTAATGGATAAAATTGAATACCTTGGATTTTTTTATTAAATGTAAAAGGAAGAATAATTAAAATTAAAATTGATATAATTAAAGCAATAACTCCTCCTAATTTGTTAGGGATAGAACGTAAAATTGCATAAGCAAATAAAAAATATCATTCAGGTTGAATATGAATAGGAGTTACAAGTGGATTTGCAGGAATAAAATTATCTGGGTCTCCTAGAATATAAGGATTAGTTAATCTTAATAAAGTTAAAATAAATATTAAAATAATAAATCCAATTAAATCTTTAAATGTAAAATATGGGTGGAAAGGAATTTTATCTATGTTACTATTAATTCCTAAAGGATTATTAGATCCTGTTTGGTGTAAAAATAATAAATGAATCATTGTTATTATTATAATAATAAATGGCAATAAAAAATGGAATGTATAAAATCGAGTTAAAGTAGGGTTATCTACTGCGAATCCTCCTCAAATTCAGTTTACTAATATATTTCCTAAGTAAGGAATTGCTGATAATAAATTGGTAATTACAGTTGCTCCTCAAAAAGATATTTGTCCCCAAGGTAAAACATATCCTATAAAGGCAGTTATTATTAATAAAAATAAAATTAATACACCTACTATTCAAGTATAAAAAAAATTAAATGATTCATAATAAATTCCTCGTCCAATATGAATGTAAATACAAATAAAAAAAAATGATGCTCCATTTGCATGAATAGTGCGAATTATTCACCCATAATTAACATTTCGACAAATATAATTTACTCTATAAAATGCTAATTCAATATTAGCACAATAGTATATTGTTAAAAATAATCCTGTAATAATTTGAATTATTAAACATAAAGCTAAAATTGATCCAAAATTTCATCATGATGAAATATTAGTAGGAGTTGGTAAATCAATTAGGGAATTATTAATAATTTTTAATAATGGATGAGATTTACGAATTAGGATAAATTTATTTATCATTAGTTAATTAAAAGATCGTAAAGGCCCAAAAAAAATATTTGTAATTTTAATTACAGCAATTAATGTAATAAATAAGTAAATAATTAATATTATAGTTAAAAAATAGTTATGTTTATCATATAATTTAGATAAATTTATATTATTTTCGAAAAAAAAAATGAATATTGAATTAAAATTTTTTATTTCATTATTTATGAATATATTTATTATGTTAATATTTTTATGAAAAAATATAGATAATAATAAAGAAAAAAATAAAATTAATAATAAACTTAATTTTATAGGTGTTGATTGTTTTAAAATTTCATTAGATGCAATACTAGATACATAAATAAATAATACTAAAAGTCCCCCTAAAAAAATTAGGAAAAGAATATATGAAAATCAATAAGTATTTAAAAATAAACCAATAAATAATGAAATAATTAAAGTTTGAAATAAAATAAATAAACCTATTGTTAAAGGATGTTTAATAAAAAATATAAAAAAGGATATAATAATTAAAATTAAAGAAATAAAAAATTTTAGGATTTCAAAGAATAGTTTAATAAAAATAATAATTTTGGAGATTATTGATAAGAATAAATTCTTTTCTTTGAAGTTTTTAAATAAAAAATTATTTTTGATTTACAAGACCAATGTTTTGAATTTAAACTATAAAAACAAATGATAATATGTTTTTTAGTAATATTTTTTTTAGGAAATATAATTTTTGTAAGAAAGCACAAACATTTATTAATTGTTTTATTGAGATTAGAATTTATTGTTTTAAGAATTTATTTAATAATAGTTATTTATTTTATAATATTAAATTATAATATATATATATTAATGGTATTTTTAGTTTTTAGAGTTTGTGAAGGGGCTTTAGGTTTATCAATTTTAGTTTCAATAATTCGTACTTATGGTAATGATTATTTTCAAAGATATAATTTATTATGATAAAATTTTTTATTTACATTATTTTTATAATTCCTTTATGTTTAATAAAAAATATATTTTGAATGGTTCAAATAATATTATTTTTTTTGATGATGTTATTTATAATATTTACAGTTAATATTATAAATTTTAGAAATTTAAGTTATATATTGGGTATAGATATGATTTCTTTTGGTTTAATTTTATTGAGAATTTGAA
Source organism: Astraptes brevicauda (assembly GCA_018252015.1). Taxonomy (NCBI): domain Eukaryota; kingdom Metazoa; phylum Arthropoda; class Insecta; order Lepidoptera; family Hesperiidae; genus Astraptes; species Astraptes brevicauda. The sequence goes on from DWPW01000022.1 coordinate 6,156, forward strand.
TTTGTTCTTTAATAATTATATCTAGAGAAAATCTTATAAAAACAAATTATTATAAAAATTTATTTTTATTAAATATTATTTTTTTGTTAATTATGTTATATTTAACTTTTTCAGTAATAAGAATTTTTATGTTTTATTTATTTTTTGAAGGTAGATTAATTCCTACTTTAATTTTAATTTTGGGTTGGGGTTATCAACCTGAGCGTATTCAGGCTGGTTCATATTTATTATTTTATACTTTATTTGTTTCTTTACCTTTATTAATAGGATTATTTTATATTTTTAATGAAATTAATACTATAATAATTTATATTTATAAGTTTTATAATATTAATTTTTTTTTATTATATATATCAATATTAATAGCTTTTTTAGTTAAAATACCTATGTATTTTGTTCATTTATGATTGCCTAAAGCTCATGTTGAGGCTCCTATTTCTGGATCTATAATTTTAGCTGGTATTATATTAAAATTAGGGGGTTATGGATTATTACGTATTTTAATTATATTTCAAAAAATAAATATAAGTTTAGGTATTATTTGAATTACTATTAGATTATTAGGAGGATTTTATATTAGATTAAAATGTTTTTGTCAAGTTGATATAAAGTCAATAATTGCTTATTCATCAGTAGCTCATATAGGATTAGTTATTAGAGGAATTATAACAATAAATTATTGAGGATTTATGGGTTCATATTTGTTAATAATTGGTCATGGATTATGTTCTTCTGGAATATTTTGTTTATCTAATATAAATTATGAGCGTTTATCAAGACGAAGATTATTTTTAAATAAGGGTTTAATAAATTTTATACCCACAATAAGATTTTGATGATTTATATTTATAATTTGTAATATAGCAGCCCCTCCTTCTATAAATTTTTTTGGGGAAATTATATTAATTAATAGTTTATTAAGATGATCTTGATTGTCTATGCTAATATTAATATTAATTTCTTTTTTTAGAGCTGGTTATAGATTATATTTATATTCTTATTCACAACATGGAAATTTTAATTTAAGATTATATAGATTTTATATAGGATTTTCTCGTGAATATTTATTATTATTTTTACATTGATTTCCTTTAAATTTATTAGTTTTAAAATTTGATTATACAGTTATTTGATTTTATTTAAATAATTTAAGATAAAATATTGATTTGTGGAATCAAAAATATGAAATATTCATTTTAAATTATTAAAAATTATAATTCAATTTGTTTTATTAGATTTATTTTTTTATTTATATTTAGTTTATTAAATATATATTTTATAGTTTATTTTTTAATAAATAATAAAATTATTTTTTTAGAATGGGAGATTATTTCTTTTAATTCAGTAAATATTGTATTTTCTATACTAATTGATTGAATATCTTTAGTGTTTATAATATTTGTTTCTTTAATTTCTTCTTCTGTTATTTTTTATAGAAAAAGATATATAAGATCAGAATTAAATTTAAATCGTTTTATTTATTTAGTATTAATATTCGTTTTTTCAATAATATTATTAATTATTAGTCCTAATATTATTAGAATCTTTTTAGGTTGAGATGGTTTAGGATTAGTTTCATATTGTTTAGTAATTTATTATCAAAATTTAAAATCATTTAATGCAGGAATATTGACAGTTTTATCAAATCGAATTGGGGATGTAATATTATTAATAGTAATTTCTTGAATAATAAATTATGGAAGTTGAAATTATATTTTTTATTTAGAATTTATAAAAGAAGATTTATCTATGCAAATTATTAGTTGTTTAATTATTTTAGGAGCTATAACTAAAAGAGCACAAATTCCTTTTAGTTCATGATTGCCTGCTGCTATAGCAGCTCCTACTCCTGTATCTGCTTTAGTACATTCTTCTACTTTAGTAACAGCTGGGGTTTATTTATTAATTCGTTTTAGAAATTTATTAGAAGGTACTATTTTTTCTAAAATATTAATATTAATTTCTGGTTTAACTATATTTATAGCCGGAGTTTCAGCTAATTATGAATTTGATTTAAAAAAAATTATTGCATTATCAACATTAAGACAATTAGGTTTAATAATAAGAATTTTAAGAATAGGTTATTATGATTTGGCATTTTTTCATTTATTAACCCATGCTATATTTAAAGCTTTATTATTTATATGTGCAGGGATAATTATTCATATATTAAATGATAACCAAGATATTCGTTATATAGGTGGTTTAAGAGTTTATATTCCTCTAACTTCTTTATGTATGAATATTTCTAATTTAGCTTTATGTGGAATTCCTTTTTTAGCTGGGTTTTATTCAAAAGATTTAATTTTAGAAATAGTTAGAATGAGAAATATAAATATTTTAATTTTTTTTTTATATTATTTTTCTACTGGTCTAACTATATTTTATACAATTCGGTTATTAATATATTTAATAATTAATGAATTTAATTTGTTAAGAGTATATCAATTATATGATGAAGATTATATTATATTAAATAGAATAATAATATTATTATTAATAAGAGTAATTTCTGGAAGATTATTAAGATGAATACTTTTTAATTATCCTTATATAATTTATTTACCTTTAAATTTAAAATTAATAGTAATTTATGTGGTTTTATTAGGAAGTTTTTTTGGTTATTTAATAAGATTAATAAATTTATTTTCTATGAATAAATTTATTATAACTTATAAATTAAGAAATTATTTAAGAATAATATGATTTTTACCAAATTTATCTACTTATGGATTAAATTATAAATTTTTAAATTTAGGTCAAATTTTAATAAAAACTGTTGATTTAGGATGAAGAGAGTTGTATAGAGGACAAGGAATGTTTATAATTTTAAAAAATAATTCAATTATTATAAATTATTGTCAAATAAACAATTATAAAATTTATTTATATAGATTTATTTTATGGATGTTATTTATAACTATATATTTATTAATAATTATTTATTTAAATAGCTTAAAAAGAGTTTAATATTGAAGATATTAAGGTGATTATATAAATCTTTAAATATTTATAAAAATATAAAATTTTATTTTTACATTGAAAATGTAAAGTTTTAAATAAACTATATAAATATATAAGAAATATTAATGATTTTAATCACTATAAATTAAGTTAGCAGCTTAATATTAAATATTTCTTAATTGGAATATAAATTCATTAATATCATTAACAGTGAAATACCTCTATTTTGGTTTCAATTAATTTATTTAAATAAGGAGTTATTACTCAAACTTTTAAGTCGAAATTAAATGCAATATTTGCTTCTTATTTAAGAAAAATTATTTATATAATATTTTTTGAATGCAAATCAAAAGTTTTTTTTTAAACTATAATCCTAATAAGTTCAATTTAATATTTTTTGATTTCATTCATGAAATAATCCAATTAATAATATAATAATAAAAAATGATGATGAATAAAATCAAGAATTTATATTAGTTATTATAAAAGTTGGAATGATAGGGAAAATTAATGCAATTTCTACATCAAAAATTAAAAAAATAATTGTAATTAGAAAAAAATGTAAGGAAAAAGGAATTCGAGGTAGTGATTTTGGGTCAAATCCACATTCAAAAGGAGAACATTTTTCTCGATCTGATAAAGATTTTTTTGAGAGAATTATTGAAATTAATATAAATAAATTTGATACAAAAAAAAATAATATGGAAATTAATAATAAAATTTTAATTATTTATATTAAAATTATTAAACTTTTTGATTGGAAGTCAAATATACTATATATATTATATAAATAATTAATTACCTCATCAATAAATAGAAATGTAAAGGAATAATCAAACTACATCTACAAAATGTCAGTATCAAGCTGCAGCTTCAAATCCAAAGTGATGATTTCTGGAAAAATGTGAAGATAAATGGCGAATAAAACATGTTAAAAGAAAAATAGTTCCAATAATTACATGTAAACCATGAAATCCGGTTGCTATAAAAAATGTTGAACCGTAAATTCTATCTGAAATGGAAAATGAAGCTTCATAATATTCATAAGCCTGAAGAATAGAAAAATAAAATCCTAATAAAATAGTAATTAATAAACTTTGAGATATTTGTGAAAAATTATTGTTTATAATTGCATGATGAGCTCATGTAACAGTTAATCCTGATGTAATTAGAATAATAGTGTTTAGTAAAGGAATTTGAAATGGATTAAAGGGGGTAATATTTATAGGTGGTCATATAGTTCCAATTTCAATATTAGGGGCTAAACTTCTATGAAAAAAAGCTCAAAAAAAAGAAATAAAAAAAAAAATTTCAGAGATAATAAATAATAATATTCCTCAACGTAAACCTTTTGATACTAAAATAGTATGTTTTCCTTGATAAGTTCCTTCTCGACAAATATCTCGTCATCATTGATATATAGTTAAAATAATAATGATATAGCCAAGAATTAATAAATTTATATTAAAATTATGGAATCATTTTACTAAACCAGTAACTAAAGTTATAGTTCCAATAGCTCCTGTTAGAGGTCAAGGACTATAATCTACTAAGTGGAATGGATGATTATGAAAATTATTTGACATTAATTTGTTTCTCTAGAATATAAGGTTCTTAGAATCGAAATAACATAGGATTGAATAATTGCAACAGCACTTTCTAATGTTAATAAAATAATTTGAGTTATGATTAAAAAAATTAATAAATAATTATTTAAAATATTACCAGTATTACTTAATAATGTTAATAATAAATGACCTGCAATTATGTTAGCAGTAAGACGAATAGCTAAAGTTCCAGGACGAATTAAATTTCTAATTGTTTCAATTAAAACTATAAAAGGTATTAAGATAGTTGGCGTTCCTTGGGGAATTATGTGAATAAATATATGTTTTGTATTATTAATTCATCCAAATAGTATAAATCTAATTCATAAAGATAAAGATAAAGATAAAGAAATAGTAAGATGACTTGTTCTAGTAAAAATGTAAGGAAATAATCCTAAAAAATTATTAAAAAGAATATATGAAAATAATGAAATAAAAATGAAAGTTGATCCTTTATTATTTTTTATGTTAAGTAAAATTTTAAATTCATTATGAAGATTTATAATTACAAATTTTCAAAAAAAAAAATGACGATTAGGTAATAATCAAAATGAAAAAGGAATAAATATTAAACCTAATATTGTTCTAATTCAATTAATTGATAAATTTAATAAATTTGTAGATGGGTCAAAAATTGAAAATAAATTATTTATCATTTTCAATTAAAAAATTTTTTTTTAAAATTTTTAAATTTATTATTCTTATTATTTATATTTAAATTAAAAAAAATATAATAATTCATAATATTATATATAATAAAAATACATAAAAAAAAAATAAAATAAAATAATCAATTAATAGGTATTATTTGAGGAATAAAAGAATATTACAATGTAATAATTTAAATTTGACATATTTATGTTATTAATTTAACTAATTCTTTCATTAGAAGTAATTGCTAATTTACTATATATTGGTTTAAGAGACCATTACTTGCTTTCAGTCATCTAATGAATAATTATTAATTCAATTAATGAAATTTTTTATAGAAATTCTTTCAATTACAATAGGTATAAATCTATGATTTGCTCCACAGATTTCTGAACATTGTCCAAAAAAAATTCCTGGACGATTGATGAAAAAATTAGTTTGATTTAATCGACCAGGATTTGCATCTACTTTAACTCCTAAAGAAGGAATAGTTCAAGAATGAATTACATCTGTTGCTGTCACTAAAATACGAATTTGATTATTTATAGGTAAAATAATTCGATTATCTACATCTAATAATCGGAATTTATTTAAGGAATCATTATTATTAATTATATAGGAATCAAATTCAATATTATTAAAATCAGAATATTCATAACTTCAATATCATTGATGTCCAATAGATTTTAATGTAATTAATGGGTTATTTAATTCATCTAATAAATATAATAAACGTAAAGAAGGAAGAGCAATAAAAATTAAAGTGATAGCTGGTAAAATAGTCCAAATTAATTCAATTATTTGACCTTCTAATAAGAATCGATTAATGAATTTATTAAAAAATAAATTTATTATTAAATATATAACTAAAATAGTAATTATAATTAAAATTATAAGAGTATGATCATGAAAAAAAATTATTTGTTCTATTAATGGAGAGGCCCCATTTTGTAAATTTAAATTAGATCAAGTTGCCATTTCTAAAAAAAGGAGTTCCTTTATAAATGGGGTTTAAATCCATTACATGTATTCTGCCATATTAGAAAATACTTATAATAGGTAGTTCGTTATATGAATGTTCAGCAGGGGGAAGATTTTGGTATCATTCAATAGAAGAAGGTATATTTATTGAAAAAATAATAAAATGTTTATTAATTATAGATTCTCAAATAATTATTATTATTATGATTGTTCCAATTAAAGAAATATAAGATCCTAACGATGAAATGATATTTCAAGAAAGATAATTATCTGGGTAATCTGAATATCGACGAGGTATTCCAGCTAAACCTAAAAAATGTTGAGGAAAAAAAGTTAAATTTACTCCAATAAATATAGTAATAAATTGAATTTTAAGATAAAATGGATTTAATATTAATCCTGTAAATAGAGGGTATCAATGAATAAATCCTCCTAAAATTGCAAATACAGCTCCTATTGATAAAACATAATGGAAATGTGCTACAACATAATAAGTATCATGAAGAATAATATCAATAGATGAATTAGCTAAAATTACCCCTGTTAATCCCCCTACAGTAAATAAAAATACAAATCCTAATCTTCATAATATAGAAGGACTATAGTTAATTTGTGTACCATATAATGTTGCTAATCAACTAAAAATTTTAATACCTGTAGGTACAGCAATAATTATAGTTGCTGAGGTGAAATAAGCTCGAGTATCAATATCTATTCCAACTGTAAATATATGATGAGCTCATACAATAAATCCTAATAAACCAATTGCTATTATAGCATAAATTATTCCTAAAGATCCAAAAGTTTCTTTTTTCCCTCTTTCTTGAGAAATGATATGTGAAATTATACCAAATCCTGGTAAAATTAGAATATATACTTCGGGATGCCCAAAAAATCAAAATAAATGTTGATAAAGAATTGGGTCTCCTCCCCCAGCAGGGTCAAAAAAAGAGGTATTTAAATTCCGATCAGTTAATAATATAGTAATTGCACCAGCTAAAACTGGTAATGATAATAATAATAATAAAGCAGTAATTCCTACTGCTCACACAAATAAAGGTATTTGATCAAATGACATATTATTAATTCGTATATTGATAATTGTTGTAATAAAATTAATTGCTCCTAGGATAGAGGAAATTCCTGCAAGGTGAAGAGAAAAAATAGCTAAATCAACAGAAGATCCTCTATGGGCAATATTAGAGGAAAGAGGGGGGTAAACTGTTCATCCTGTTCCTGCTCCGTTTTCAACAATACTTCTAGAAATTAATAAAGTTAATGATGGGGGTAGTAATCAAAATCTTATATTATTTATACGTGGGAAAGCTATATCAGGGGCTCCTAATATCAAAGGAATTAATCAATTACCAAATCCTCCAATTATAATTGGCATAACTATAAAAAAAATTATAATAAAGGCATGAGCTGTAACAATAGTGTTATAAATTTGATCATCTCCAATTAGTGATCCAGGATTACCTAATTCTGTACGAATTAATAAACTTAAAGAAGTTCCAATTATTCCTGCTCACACACCAAAAATAAAATATAAAGTTCCAATATCTTTATGATTTGTTGAGTATATTCATTTTCGCTAATAAAATGGCTGAGTTATAAGCGATAAATTGTAAATTTATTTACGGGGTAGGCCTCTTTTATTAAGTCTTATATTCAAAAATGATATGAAATTGCAAATTTTAAGGAGTAAATAATTACTAAGGCTTAAAAGATGATTCCTTTATAAATAATTTTGAAGATTATTAGTTTAATTTAACTTAAAACCTTATATAAAAAATAAAGTATTAAAAATTAAACCTCTAAAAGAAATAAAAGAAAATATATTAATATATTTAAATATATTATTTTTAATATAAATTTTAAATCATTTTAATTTAAAAAAATTTAATAAGATAGATAAATAAACAATTCGAATATAAAAAAATAATATAATTAAACTTGATATTAAAAAAATAAAATTAATTAAATATAAATTATTATATATTAAATAATTAATAATTATTCACTTTGGGAAAAATCCTAAAAATGGGGGTAGGCCTCCTAAAGAAAAAAAATTAATAAATAATGAAATTTTTAATAAAATATTTAAATTTAAATTAATAATTTGATTAATATAATAAACATTTAATAAAAAAAATATAAAACATATAATTAAAATTAAAAATGTATAAAAAATGAAATATATAAGTCATAAATTTTCACTAATTATTATGGCTGCTAATAATCATCCTAAGTTATTGATTGAAGAAAATGCTATAAGTTTGCGAATTGAAGTTTGATTAAATCCTCTTAAAGCTCCAATAATTACATTTATAATTATAATAATTATAATAAATTCATTATTAAAATAATAAGACAAAAGAATTATGGGGGAAATTTTTTGTCATGACATTAAAATAAAACAATTAAATCAATTTATACCTTCTATAATATTAGGGAATCAAAAATGGAAGGGGGTAGCTCCTATTTTTATTAATAAAGAAGAATTAATTATAATTGAAAATAAATTATTAATTTCAAAATTTTTTATAAAAAATATTTTAAATAAAATAATGAATAAAAAATTAATAGAAGCAATAGATTGTACTAGAAAATATTTTAATGATGCTTCTGTTCTTATAAGATTTTTATTATTTGAAATAAGGGGGATAAATCTTAATAAATTAATTTCTAATCCAATTCAACATCCTATTCAAGAATTAGCTGAAATTGAAATTAAACTTCTAAAAAATAAAATAAATATAAAGAATATTTTATTAGAATTAATTAAAAAAAAAATTTAAAATAATATATTTATATATTAAATTGAATTTTAAATTCAATAATTATATTTTAGTGTAAGATGCACAATAATTTTTGATATTATTAGATTTAGTTTAATTCTAAAAAATATAATAAAGGTAAAATTTTACATAATTTATCCTATCAGAATAATCCTTTTATCAGGCACTTTATTAAGAAAAAGGATATCTTTATATTTGAGGTATGAGCCCAAAAGCTTATATTTAGCTTATTCTTAATATTTTTTTTTTTATTTTATATATAAAAAGTATTGAAAATGGTTTAAAACTTAAAATAATGTATATTTACATATATTTATATATATATATATTAAATATTTAATTTATTATTAATATTATTATTATATATATATATTTATTTATTAATAATTTTAATAATTTATAAATTTTTTCTTAAATTAAATTAATATTAATAATTTTTTTCTATTTAATTAGATTATTAATTGCATATATACGTATTAATTTTTAATATTAATATTATGAAAAATAAGTGAGAGATAATATTAAATTTTTAATAATTATATTAAATTTAATATAAAAAAAAAAAAAAAAAAATCTATTCAACATTTTTAATATATTAAATAAAATTTTATGATTTATAAATTTTATTTTAAGTTTAATTTACATACAAATTTTAGTGTTAATTTTAGTTTATTTTAAAAATATATTAATTAATTAGGTAGTAATTATAATTAAAAATTTAAGAAATTAAGATTTAGTAATTCAATAATTAAATAACAAATTTTGTGCCAGCAGTTGCGGTTATACAAAATTTTATATAAAATTTTTCAGTAATAATTAATATAATGATATAATTTAATTAAAAATAAAATTATAAAGTGAAATTTTAATTTTATAAAAATTAAAATTTAATTATGATTTTAAAAAATTTAATAAATAGACTAGGATTAGATACCCTATTATAAGAAAATTAATTAAAAATACTAAAATAGTAAATAATAATTTATTGAAACTTAAATAATTTGGCGGTATTTTAGTTCATTTAGAGGAATCTGTCTAATAATTGATAATCCACGAATAAACATACTTAATTTAAAATTTTATATATCGTTGTTAAAAAAATATTTTTAAAAAAAAATAATATTTAAAAATTATAATTAAAAAATTAATTCAGATCAAGATGTAGATTATAATTAAGAATATGATGGATTACAATAATAATAATTAAATGAATTTTTATATTGAAATAATAAATTGAAGGTGGATTTAAATGTAATTTTATTTAATTTAATAAAATGATTATAAATTAAAATATGTACATATTGCCCGTCACTTTCATTTAAAAATTGGAATAAGTCGTAACAAAGTAGAGGTACTGGAAAGTGTTTCTAGAAATAACAAATTAGAGCTTGATAAAGTATTTCATTTACATTGAGAAGAAATTATAAAAATAATTAATTTGATGGGGGAAAATTAATATAATAAAATAAATAATAAAAATAATTATAAAAAATAATTAATGGGGGTTAAAGTATTTTTTAGAAAAAATTTATTAATTTATAGTTTAATAGTATTGTGAAAGAATTTTGAAATAAAGTTAAATATGGATTATTATTTAAGTAAATTTAATTTATTGTATCTTGTGTATCAGAGTTTATTAATAAAATATTTTTAAATAAAAATATCTCGAATTTAAAAGAGATAGTTAATTATTAAAGTTAATGTGACATAATTATTTTAAATAATTAATTTGAAATGAAATGTTAATCGTTTTTAAAAATATCTAGTTTTTTTAGAAAAAAATTTAATTTTAAATTAATTTAATAATTTTTTAAATTTTTTGTAAAAAATTATATATTTAATTAAATATTTTAAGGGATAAGCTTTAAATTAAATTTTTATAATGTTAATAAACTATTTAAATATTTTAAAATTTATATTTTTTATAAATTATAATTTTTTATAAATAATTTTATTTATTTTAAAATTTAAATTTATATTTAAATTTATATAAAAAAATAATTTTTAATAATAAAAAATTAGTTATAATGATAAAATTAGTATATAAAAAAAAATAAAATAAAATTAATTAAAATTAATAAAAAGGAATTCGGCAAAAATTTATATTCACTTGTTTATCAAAAACATGTCTTTTTGATAATAATATAAAGTCTAATCTGCCCACTGAAATTATTTAAAGGGCTGCAGTATATTGACTGTACAAAGGTAGCATAATAAATAGTCTTTTAATTGAAGACTTGTATGAATGATTTGATGAGATATAATCTGTCTCTTTATTAAAATTAGAATTTAATTTTTTAGTTAAAAAGCTAAAATAATTATAAAAGACGAGAAGACCCTATAGAGTTTTATAATTTTATAATTTTAATTTTTTTATTAATTTTAAATATTAAAATTATAAAATTATTTTGTTGGGGTGATAAAAAAATTTATTAAACTTTTTTTTAAAAATTACATTAATTTATGAATAACTGATCCATAATTTATGATTATAAGAATAAATTACCTTAGGGATAACAGCGTAATTTTTTTTTTTAGTTCTTATAAAAAGAAAAGTTTGCGACCTCGATGTTGGATTAAGATAAAATTTAAATGCAAAAGTTTAAAATTTTTGATCTGTTCGATCATTAAAATCTTACATGATCTGAGTTCAAACCGGTGTGAGCCAGGTTGGT